>PVKS010052509.1:0-10741 GCA_004027875.1 Aplodontia rufa
TTTTTTTTTTGTCAATTTAATAATGTTAACCTTAAACATCAATTTAATCTAATAATTTGTATCTAATAATTGCATTTTCCATGGGATGAAAACTTGTAATTTGTCAAAACACTGTATTCTCAAATAGTTTAGGTAAAGAACACAATACTTATCAAGGTCAAAGAGAAATGAATATGATATACTTCCCTAAGCATTTACTTCATAAAATTTGATTTTCAATGAAAATAAATTGTCTTATCTAATGTTCTCTAACAATATTTAACTATAGGGCTGAGGATAGCTCAGTGGCATAGTAATTATCTAGCATGTACAGGCTGTGGGTACAATCACATCACAAAAACAAAAGCAAAACTATGTTCTGTAGTTCTTAGCAATGTTCTTTTAATGTGAAATTAAATTATGAAGGTACTTTTTTTAATTCATTCATTTTCAATATGCCAGTTCAGAGAAATATATCTGTGTTCCTAGGACTTTTGCCAATTATATATTTTACAGTTAAAATGTACAGTCTTGTTTTATCCTAGAAAATTCATTGCTTCTGAGTTGGTGCATCACAATATGGTACATTTTCTTGAAGGAGATCTTTCCTAGGGACCAATTCTAAAAGAAAAATAAACAGAATAATTAAAATGATTAAAATTTAAATTACAGCTATCTAATCATTATATTAGCATTAGATGTAAGTATAGTCATTTCCCCCCTAAAATTTATAAGAGTAAAATATTTAGTTTTAAGATAAATCTTCCAGGGATATTCTATTTCAGGTGACATTTGAAGTGCTTATAACTGGAGACATTTAAGAGAATTTCCATTTTGGATTATATGAAGACACATGGGAAGCCAGGTAGAGTGGTTCACACCTGTAATCCCAGATACTCAGAAAGGAGCACAGGCTTGGCAGGGGGAATCACAAGTTTAGGACCAGCCTCAACAACTTAAGAGAGATACTGTCTCAAAGTAAAAAATAAAAAGGCCTGGGATGTATCTCAGTGGTAGAGTAACCTTGAATTTAATACCCAGTACTGGGAAAAAAAGAAATACACACAGAATCAACTTAATTAGCAAGATGTTTTGGTACCAGCAACTCAGAGGCTGAAGCAGGAGGATCATTAAGTTCAAGACTAATCTCGGCAAATTAGTGAGACTCTGTCTCAAAATGAAAGCTAAAAAGGTCTGGGGATATGGCTCAGTGGTTAAGCACCTTGGATTCAATCCTTGATACAAAAAAAAAATCAACTTAATCCATGATCATTTATTTTATTTATTAAACACAACTAATAACTGAGCAGCATTCAGCTAAAACACATTATTGGCCATCTGATCACCAATTACAATAAATCTATCAGCTGGAAAATTTATTTATATTACTGGCTATAGAAAAAGTGAAACCATTCTAGTTTTTGTTCTGGGCACTGAACACAGGGTCTCACATATGCAAAGAATGTGCTCTACCACTCAGCTACACTCTCAGCCCTTAGCACAATGGTTCTTTTGTTTCTTCATGTGGCTTTTGTTGCTCTGACACTTTGTTGTGTATGTGGTGCTGAGGTTCGAACCCGAATCCCGGCTCATGCCAGGGAAGCGCAGTAACCACTGGCCCACCACTCCAGCCCCCATAAGAACAATGGTTCTTAAATGAGGAAGTTTTGAGTTGTCATAATGACTGATGAATGCTATTGGAATTTAGTGGGTAGAAGCCAGAGATTCTCAATCTGTAATATGTGGGACAGACTAACACGGTAAACTGTCATGTCAAAAATGCCCCCATTGAGAAACATCACTAAACAACAACAAAAACTTGTCCCAGCTTTTTGTCTTAGGTAAGACATCTTGGTGGAATCAAGATAAAGTTCTTTTTTTTTTTTTTTAAGAGAGAAGGACAGTGAGAGAGAGAGACAGAGAGAATCAATTTTTATTGAGTTTTTCACATGGTCTTCATTGCTTTGACACTTAGTTGCATACATGGGTGCTGCGGTTTGAACCTGTGTACTTAAGAATGCTGGGCAAGTGCTATAACTGCTGAGCCACAGCTCCAGCCCCAAGACAAAGTTCTTTTTTGTTTTATACTTTTTTTTTTCTATAGACATGGACTTACAATTAGGCAAGACAAAGTTCTTAAGATAAAATGTTTTCAGGAGACATATGATTTCTCTCCTTTTTGGTTTTTTTGTTTCTCTCCAGAAGAACTGGTGAAAAATTGTTCACATAACATTCTACAAAATAACTGGCCAATTCTCTTCAAAACATCGTGGTTGTAAAAGACAAAAAAGACTGAAGAACTGCTAACTAAAAAGACTTTTATTATATTCACCTTAGTATCTTCTTTTTTTTTCTTTAGAGAGAGGGAAAAAGAGAGAGAGAGAGAGAATCACCTTTATGCTTTCATCCGAGTTTTGTTTTTCTGACACTTAGTTATTCTGTTAATATGAGCTTTGGGCCCAGTGATGGCTAGCCAGGCCTTGGGGTTTCTTGGCAATATAATCCACCCCAAAATTTTCTAAACTTCAAGTCTTTTTCTAGTTATTCCCATGTGCAAGTAACCACAGGCAAACATTTTAACGGTTTTTAAGCATTTATGCTGTCATTCTTTGGTAATGGCCTGTGTTCTGCCCAATCCCCGAACCCTTACCTTAAGGACACTTCTTAGAAAAACTAAAAACAATAAGCTCCAGTGAGTAAATGCTTCACACACCTAATCTATTGGCAAAATGAGAAAAGTCTCAAGGACACTGATTTTATTTTATGTTAGAGTTCATGTATTGCTTGTATTTGCTTTAGTTTTAATGGATGAACCAACTGGCATTTTCAACTTTGCAAGGCTCTAAATTATGAGACTCTCAATCAGTTTTCAGGCTGCAAGGAGTACCCCTTAGCTAAGTAATATTTCAATGCACCTTGCTTTCAGATGAACTAGTCAACCTGCACCCATTCTCTTTGTCAGTATCTTGTTGAAAGCAGGAAGAACTAAACAGCATGCACTGACATTATGGCAATTTCTCTATAACTGTAGCCTTAGGCAGCACTTGGTCTGCATCCTGAGAAATAGAAAGAGGCAATTACATTTTACCACTGGTAAGGGTCACAAGCTTGAAACCTATACTGGTCAGGTCCACGATAATCAGACTTCCCTCTACCGTAACTTTCCATTCAGTTAATTTCACATTTTAAGTTGTATAATCTTTAGAACTTCACTTCTTGAGACAATTTTATTTGGTCTTAAACAGAAATGCACTAGGACTGATTAAAGAAAAAAGACCATACTTAATAGGTTTTTCATCTATTCATGCAGTTGTGAAGACTAAAGAATCTGACAGGCTTCAAACTAAGTATCCAAAACAAGAGCAAAACCACACCCCAGTATTGGCCTAATGATAAAAACTGTTCCCCCCATGGAGCACTAGAAAAAACTGCCACCATTTTTATTCTAATGGAACACATGATGCTATACTTCAGATGTTGCCAGAAACTCAACTTTCCAACATTTCCCCTGCCACCAAACCCAGGTCACTTTCCCATGAGGACCCGATTCTGTAACCATGATGCTATTTCTGCCAGTAAAAAAGATTCTATGCCAAGCCTCTGCCCTCAAGTTCGTTTCTTTTGTTTGGCAGTGCTGGGGATTGAACCAAAGGCCTCATGCATACAAAGCAAGCCCTCTACCACTGAACTGTACCACCAGCTCATCAAGTTCATTTTTGAATATGGGTATGCCAGAAATGCAAAGGAAACTGAGGAACTGAATTTTCTTATTCTGTCTTGGGGATTTAGAACTCACACAGATCAAAATTCCAGAAACAAAGCTAAGACATTCAGAATGCTGAATAACCAGAAAGCATGTCAAATATCCAGTATACTATCCTATCTCCTAATTTACCTTATTGTGTGATCTTTGGAATCAAAGGATACTCTATAATTAAATTTTTCTGTATTCATTAACCGCTAACACTTTAATCAGACCAATCATATCACAGGTATATTTACATAGTATATATGATTTTTTCTGTAATTTTATTTTATTGATTACAAGATTCCCGACATTGATCTGTACATTAGATACATGAATTATTAAAATTGCCAGATCTTTGATAAGAAACTGCACTAAGATCATAGTTTATTTCCTATACTTTTGGCCTCTGAAAGCCTTATCTACTCTGGTCATATTATATGTGTAGTTTAATTTTTTTTAAGAGCATCAATTTTATTTATTTATTCATCTGGTTTTGTTTTTCTGACACTTAGTTGTATATGTGATGCTGGGGTTCAAACCCAAGTCCTCACACATACCAGGCAAGTCCCGTAACCACTAAGCCACCGCTCCAGCCCCACAAAGTATTTCTTTTGAAATAAAAAGGCTTTAGCTCAATTACAGACCAAAATAAAAATTTAGGTCAAGAGAGAGTTTTTGTTTTTTCGTTTCTAACAGAAAGAGAAAGAGGGGCTCGAGCAGTTGATTCTCTCTTCCTCTCTCTCTCTCTCAAAGGAGAGAGTAAGAGACAGAATTTTATTTATGTTTTTCATCTGAAGTTTGTTTCTCCAACACTTATTTGTGTATGTGGTGCTGGGGTTCAAACTCGGGTCCTTGCTGGCACATTCCAGGCAAGCGCTCTACCGCTAAGCCATGTCTCTAGCCCTAAGCCACGTCTCTAGCCCTAAGGTCAACAGTTTTTAAAAAAATCTATTATGAATAGCGTAGATTATAAGAATGTGGCAATCACAGATACATTCTGGATATACATAATTTATAAGATATTAAAATATTTAACTCTGATGTTACAGAAGTGTTGCTAAATACATCATGAACATAAATATAAATGATAAACTGAAATAGAATTTTAGAAAACGAAGTATTTTCTTCCAAGAATCTATCACTGACTCATTACGTGTGGGGCTCTGCATGTGTGCCTCAACAATACCTTTGCCTCTCTTATCATGGCAGTAAAAGAACTGAGGAAACGCTTAAATGCCAATCATTCATTCAGCATTCTTTTTTTTTTTTCCCCCAGGGCTGAGGACCAAACTTGGGGCCTTGCGCCTGCTAGGCAAGCGCTCTGCCACTGAGCTAAATCCCCAACCCCCTCATACAGCATTCTTAATTCTAAAAGGACAGGTTCCAGTTGTGTCTTATCCACTGTTCTACATAAGTTCTAGTGCCTAGCACAATGAGGATTCAATAAATGTTTGTTGGGTCACATTAACTTGTCTTAAAATACAAACCCTAAGATAGCTGTAGGCAATGAAAAATGCAAATAAATGAAAAGGCAAAAATTTAAAATCACATCTGAAAAACAGATTTCTAGCGCATTTTAAAAAAATGCATCATACCCATTTAGAAGCACACTCTCATTTTGTATGTTTTACATATATGCCACAGAGGAAGTCAAAAAGTACAGATGATCGTATTCAAAACTACATATCATTAACATACAGTCACATGAAGTCCTGAGTTTTCTTGATGCCATCTTTATTCACAAATCTGGTAACTGTCTATTGAATGTATATTTGATAAAGGTTAATTCTTAAACATTTGACTAATATACATGTTAGAAAGAGGACAAATGTCAATAATCAAGGAGAAAGCAAGTGTGGAAAAATGAGTTGATTTCAGTATTTTTCTGAAGGCTCTCTGCTAGGCCAATGATAAGAATGGTATGAATCAAAAATCATGATTAGGGCTGGAGTGGTAGCTCAGTGGTTTCAGCGCCTGCCTGGCAAGCACGAGGACCCGGGTTCAAACCCCAGCACCACATTCACAACTGAGAGTTGGAGCAACTAAGGCCATGTGAAAAACTAAATAAAGTTGTTTCTCTCTTTCTCTGTCTCTCTCACTGTCCCTCTCTCTTTAAAAAAAAACAAAATCATGATTAATTAAAATTCATGCAAATGAGTTTAAAAAAAAATCACAAAAACTAGCCAGTACTTGGGAAGAAAAGGTGTTTCCACAATATATTTAGAATATTTTTTAAAATAAGGAATTTAAACCTTCCACTTCCATGAGAAGTCCAATTACCATGGGGGTTAGGTAGGGGTAAACATGGAACCATGCAGAACCCAAGGGAGGAAACCATGGAATGGCATCAGCTTTGGCTTGCTCTGTGATTATACATTTGTTCTTGATTGTATGACAATGATTCCCTCCTAATTGTAAGACCAGCTTTAACGAATTAAAACAATAAAATAAAATAAAATAAATCACAAAAAAAGAATAAAGCAAGAAACTTAGGGAAACACTTTGAAAAACTTTGAAGAACAAAAAATGATTGTCTTTAACATATAAATAAGTATTGAATTCAACATGGCAAACACTAATATTGCACCTGTAGAGGGAGAATACTTCATCCAAGAACATTAATTTATATTTCAAATTTATATTTTATATTTATAATTTATATTTATAATTTCAAATAAAAATATGACTATTTTCTGCCTGTCATGAAAGAAATAAGGAATTTACCCCAAATGATAAAAATATTATGTCTGTAATAAAGAACCTTGAATGCCATGATAAAGGAAGTTAGTTTTTTGTTTGTCTTTTGAAGAAAGAGGGACAGTGAGAGAGAGTGAGAATCATAATTTAGCTTTTCATGTGACTTTTGTTGCTGACACTTCGTGTGTACATGGTGCTGGGGTTTGAACCTGTGTTTTGACACACACCAGGCAAGTGCAATAACCACTAAGCCACTGCTCCAGCTCCAGAAAATTAGTTTTTTAAAAGGAAAAAAATGAGAAATTATTTGAAATGTGGAGTTCTTACGGAGTGAAATTCAGTATTTGCTTTCTAGTACAGATATTATCTGGAATGGAAAGGAAAGTGAAATAGATTTAGAATACATGCACACCTGCAGAGGCTCTCACTCTACACTCACTATTATTTTTCATGTTATATGTCACATGTTATTTTCATATATGTGCACAATCAACAACTCTCCATTTTCTAAACAAGAAACAATGTTGTTTAAGAGAGCCAGAGAGTTAGAAAGAGAAAGAGAGAATCAATTTTTCTTAGTTTTTCATGTGGCTTTCTCTGACACTTTGCTATATATATAGTGCTGGGACTTGAACCCACATCCTCACACATGCCAGGCAAGCACTATAACTGCTAAGCACCACTCCAGCCCCAAGAAGCAGGATTTTAATTCTCATTTTTATATGCCAGTATACAAACTGGTAAAATATTTAAAGTATCTTTTAAAAATAGAGATCAATGGAATCAAATTTGTTCCAATTAGGGCTTAGAGAATAAAAGTAAGGAAAGAGAGACCCATACATGCCTTAAGAGAAAAAATGAGGCCATTATTAATGTCATATAACAACATGTATCAACAATCATGAGTCAAAATTTTCAATCCTGTGGGAAAATTAATTATATAGAAAAATCAAAAGATAAAAAGAAACATAAACTAATATTGTTACATGTAAAACCAGGCACTTGAAATATACACAGCAAATTTGGTTATTATATAACCTAATTTTTATTCATATAATAAAAATAACATTTAGCTATGATTGCCTGTATAAAATGTTGGTTATATTACAGAGAAGTTCTCAACACATTATTAAGTTTAAACTTATAACTACAAATTTAAATTTAGGATTAACTATGTTTGCAGCCCTTGTAACTCTGACCTAATAATTTCTGATAAATCCTCATTAACTAAAAATAACTTTAAAATCCCTTTAAGGGCTGAGGGCATTGGTCAGTGGTACAATGCTTTGCCTAGCATGCACATGGCCCTGGGTTCAATCCCCAGCGCCAGCAGAGGAGGAAGCCCTTTTCAAGAATTATACTACAAGATATAAAGATATGAATCTGCAGTAATCAAGACATTATAGTATGTGATGCAAGGATAGAACTGCAGACTGATGAGATTATATAAGTCCAGAAATAGAGGCATATATTTAAAGTTATTTGATTTTATGACAAAGGTGATCTGCAGAACAGAGAGCAAAGAGTTGCCTTTCTCAATATGCTGGATCAACTGGATATTCACGTGTAAAGAAATAGACTCCTTTTTTTTAGTGTTTGATAGTTTTCTTTGAAGAGGTCCTTAACATCCTTTGTAAGGTTAATGCCTAAGTATTTCATTTTTTTGGAAGTGATGGTGAATGGGAGAGATTTCCTGATTTCTTCTTCTGTGGATTTGTTGCTGGAGTAAAGAAACGCTAGTGACTTACTGGAGTTGATCTTGTAGCCAGCTACTTTGCTAAAATCACCTATAAGCTCTAGGAGTTTTCTGGCCAATCTTATTGGGTCTTCTAGATATAAAATCATGTCGCCTGCAAATAGAGATAACTTAACTTCCTCTTTTCCTATACAAATACCTTTGATTTCCTTGTCTTGCCTGATAGCTCTGGCAAGGGTTTCAAGGACTATATTGAACAAGAGTGGGGATAGAGGACAGCCTTGTCTCGTATCTGAATTCAGTGGAAATGTTTTCAGTTTTTCTCCATTGAGGATGATGTTGGCTATGGGTCTGTCATAAATGGATCTGACATAGTTAAAGTATCTTCCCTTGATCCCTATCCTTTCCAAAGTTTTGAGCATAAAGTGGTGTTGAATTTTATCAAATTCTTTCTCTGCATCAATAGAGATGATTATATGATTTTTGTCAAACACTAAAAAAAGAAATTACAGAAGACCTGAGTAGATGGAAAAACATTCCATGCTCATGGTTAGGCAGAATCAATATAATAAAGATGGCCATTCTACCCAAAGCTCTTTACAGATTCAATGCAATCCCCATCAAGATACCTATGGCATTCTTCAGAGATATAGAAAAAGCAATTCTCAAGTTCATATGGAATACAGGAGATCCAGACTAGCCAAAACATTACTCTAAGAAAGGAAGAAATAGTAGGTATCTCAATCCCTGACCTGAAATTATACTACAGAGCTGTAGTAGCAAAAACAGCATGGTATTGGTATCAAAACAGAACCGAAGACCAGTGGAACTGAATAGAAAATCCTGAGACAAACCCCCATATCCTTAACTATTTGATATTTGATAAAGGGGGCAAAAGTATAGTGTGGAAGAAAGATAGCCTGTTCAACAAATGGTGTTGGACAAACTGGATAGCTATATGTAGACAACTGAAGCTGGATCCTTATCTTTCACCCTGCACAAAAATTAAATCAAAATGGATCAAAGACCTGGATATTAAGCCTACAACTTTAAACTTACTAGAAAAAGAAGTAGGGTCAACACTACAGCATATAGGAGTCAGCAGCTACTTCTTTAGCAAAACTCCTATGGCTCATGCTGTAAAATCAAGAATAAATGAATGGGATGCAATTAAACTAAAAAGTTTCTGCACAGCTAAAGAACTAGTCAAGAGCATCAAGAGAGAACCTACAGAATGGGAGAAAACTTTTGCCTGGTACACCTCGGACAGAGGGCTAATATCCAGAATATACATGGAACTAAAGAAACTAAAGTCCAAACTCGCAAATAATCCAATCGATAAATGGGCTAAAGAACTCAAAAGGAACTTCTCTCCCGTGGAAGTCCAGAAAGCCCACAAATATATGAGAAAATGCTCTACACCATTAGCTATAAGGGAAATGCAAATCAAAACTTCAATGAGATACCACCTCACTCCTGTCATGAGATACCACCTCACTCCTGTCAGAGTGGCAAAAATGAAGAATACAAACAACGACAGATGCTGGAGGGGCTGTGGGAGAAGAGGAACCCTGTTACACTGCCGGTGGGACTGCAAACTGGTTCAGCCACTATGGAAAGCTGTATGGAGAATCCTCAAAAAATTAAGGATGGAACCACCTTATGACCCAGCTATTCCACTCCTGGGAATTTTCCCAAAAGAGTTAGAATCAGCGTATTATAGCAATGTGGCTTCCTCAATGTTTATAGCAGCTCAAATTACTATAGCTAAACTATGGAACCAACCCAGATGCCCCTCACTCGACGAGTGGATACAAAAACTTTGGTATACATATACAATGGAATACTACTCAGCCATTAGAGAAGACGATATTATGGCTTTTGATATCAAAATGGATGGAGATGGAAAGAATTATGCTTAGTGAAGTCTCCCAATCTCAGAGACTCAAGGGCTGAATGGTTTCTCTCATCTGTGGATGTTAGAATATATGGGGAAGCAGTAGGGTAGACGGCTAACCTAACAATACTTCAAATTGAATGACTCTCAGAGTAATAGGGGGATGGCTCCCTAGGATACTTGGAGGTGTAGGGAGGGGGATGGGGAGAGAGGAGGGTGTATGAAGAACTCATAGGAGACTGGAGAGTGGGAATAGGGGGGAACCATCTCAGAAGCTGTTGTCATTCCTCCACAAGATACCCATTTAACACATGAGTTCTTCTGGAGGAAACTGCAACAGGCGAAACCCAAGGTGACCATCCATGTTTTGGCATTACCCCTGGATAACAAAGTATATATACATTGATTACTGTTGGTTTGATAATGTTTCCCCCTCAATTGTATCTCTATATACTTCTAATAAAAAAAAGAAAGAAATAGACTCCTATCTCACGCCATATAAAAAAATCAGCTCTAGTTGATATAAACTACCAAATGAGAAGGATCAAACAACAAAGTTTTTGAAGAAGGCACAGGAGACTCTCTTTATGACCTTGCTTGAGATAGGCAAAGACTTAACAGCACTCAAAAATAGTAACAATAAAAAAAAAGATAAACTAAAGTACATTTAAATAAAGAACTTCTGGGGCTGGAGCGGTGGCTTGGCAATTACAGCACTTGCCTG
>PVKS010052510.1:0-10735 GCA_004027875.1 Aplodontia rufa
AGAAGAAATCAGGAAATCTCTCCCATTCACCATCTCCACCAAAAAAAATGAAATACTTGGGCATTAACTTTACAAAGGATATTAAGAACCTCTACAAAGAAAACTATCAAACACTAAAAAAAGAAATTACAGAAGACCTGAGTAGATGGAAAAACATTCCATGCTCATGGTTAGGCAGAATTAATATAATAAAAATGACTGTTCTACCCAAAGCCCTATACAGATTTAATACAATTCCCATCAAGATACCAGTGGCTTTCTTCACAGATATAGAAAAAGCAATTCTCAAGTTCATGTGGAATAACAGGAGACCCAGACTAGCTAAAACATTACTCTACAGGAAGGAAAAAGTAGGGGGCATCTCAATCCCTGACCTGAAAATATACTATAGAGACATAGTAGCAAAAACAGCATGGTATTAGTATCAAAACAGAACTGAAGATCAGTGGAACAGAATAGAAGATCCTGAGACAAACCCCCATATATTTAACTATTTGATGTTTGATAAAGGGGGCAAAAACATAGTGTGGAAAAAAGATAGCCTGTTCGACAAATGGTGTTGGACAATTTGGACACCCATGTGTAGACAATTGAAACTGCACAAAAAATAAATCAAAATAGGTCAAAGATCTGGATATTAAGCCAGCAACTTTAAATTTACTAGAAAAAGAAGTAGGGTCAACACGATAGGACATAGGAGTCAGCAGCGCCTTCCTCAACAAAACTCCCATGACTCAAGCAGTGAAGTCAAGAATAAATGAATGGGATGCAATTAAACTAAATAGTTTTTGCACAGCTAAATATTTAGTCAAGAGCATCAAGAGAGAACCTACAGAATGGGAGAAAAATTTTGCCTTCTACACCTTGGACAGATGTAAATAATCCAGTCAATAAATGTGCTATGGATCAAAAAAGAAATGTCTCACCAGAGGAAGTCCAGAAAGCCCATAAATATATGAGAAAATGCTCTACATCATTAACTATAAGAAAATGCAAATCAAAACTTCAATGAGATAACACCTCACTCCTGTAAGAGTGGCAAAAATAAAAAATTCGAACAACAACAGATGCTAGAGGGGCTGTGGGAAAAGAGGAACACTGGCACACTGCTGGTGGGACTACAAACTGGTTCAGCCACTATGGAAAGCAGTGCGGAGAATTTTCAAAAAATTTGGGATGGAACCACCTTATGACCCAGCTATTCCACTCCTGGGTATTTTCCCAAAAGAGTTAGAATCAGCATATTTTAGTGATATAGCTTCATAAATGTTTATAGCAGCTCAATCTACTATAGCTAGTCGATAGAACCAACCCAGATGCCCCTCACTGGATGAGTGGATACAAAAACTTTGGTACATACATATGGTGGAATACTACTCGGCCATTAGAGAAAAAAGATGTTTTGGCTTTTGAAATTAAATGGATGGAGATGGAAAGAATTATGCTAAGTGAAGTATCCCAATCTCAGAGACTCAAGGGCTGAATAGTTTCTCTCATCTGTTGAAGCTAGAATACATCAGGAAGCAGTATGTTAGACGGCTAAGCTAATTATAACTTCAAATTGTATGATTCTTAACACAATAGGGGGATGACTGCCTTGGATACCTGGAGGTGTAGGGTGGGTGGAGGGCCTAGGAAGAATATCTAGGAGACTGGAGGGTGGGAATATGGGGGAATCATCTCAGAAGGAGATCTCTGACCTCCAAGAGATATCCATTTAACTCAGGGGTTCTTCTGGGAGAAAGAGCAACATGGGGAACCCAAGCTGGGCATCCGTGACATGGCATTAGCCTTAGATAACTAAGTATATATACATTTGTTCTTGAATGTTTGGTAATGTTTCCCCCTCAATTGTAACTCCATATTCATCTAATAATAAAAAAAAAAACTGGTTCACTAATTTATATATATCATTATTTTTCCCTGATAGTTTCTATGGAAACTTGAAGAAAAGATAATGAAAAGGAAAAGATAAAGTGTATGAATAGAAAGAGAACATTTATAGTATATAGTATGGATTTTACAAAGGGGCCTGCATCTAAATGTTCTTTGATGATATCATTTTTGGTGATACTTTAAAGTTACGGGAAATCAAAACCACCAGGTGTGTTATAGAACAAATGATAAAACCTATGTTCTCTACTCTGAGTAATTTTTAAATGCAAAAAAAAAAAAGCCATGCACATGAATAGAAACAGGGCAATAGTTTTGGGCTTCCTGTCAACAAACTGATTTTCCAGAGTTAAAATATTTGTGTAAATTTACATTGAGTGGTTTTAACTTGTTAATAACAAAGAACTGTTCATCTGTATCTTTCAGGTTTGGGCAGCACTGTCTTATATACAGTTAGAAAGCAAATTAAATAAATATAATATGTTTTTTGAAAATGTTCGAAGTTCTTTTATCATTATTTGACTTCTTGATATCTAACATTTAATCTCATCACTTATTACCTTCCAGTTCCAACTTTTTCCATAACAAAATGGAATGGAATAAATTCTTGTCTGCAATTTATGTCCACACTAACCTTGTCTTCAGGAAGATCATTAGTCCTATGAATAGTAGAGAACATATTTAATTCAAAATTGTCAGAGGAGAATGGAAGCCATCCTGACAAACTCCTTAAATTAACTTTCAACCTAGACATTCTATATTATAGAAATTTTTAGTGTATTTAGAAATAGTTTTTGGCATACCAGCCATATATAAAATGTGTACATTCTCCCTCCCTTCCACAAGGAACATATAGCACAATGAGGGATATGGGGATTGAATACAAAGTAATTACAAATATTAATTAATAAGAAGTATGAAAGAAAAGCATAAGACATTACTAAAGCCTTCACCATGACAATGTGACATGCTCTATAAGGCAAGGAAGAATTGCTTGAAGAAATAAAATTTGGACTGTCTCCTGAATGGAAAATGGGATTGAACTGCTGAGAGAGGATAAAGAAATATTCTTACGTCTTTTCTCTGTAAAACATGGTAGTCTTTTAATGGAGAACAGATCCATATCAGCTAAACATGAAGTGTTATTCTTGAAAGAAAAACAAAAATAACTTTAAATGCAATTGAAAAACTACCAAGTGATTGATATTTCATATTTTAAATAGAGAAGAAATAGATATTGGAGGCAGAGTTTGGGATGAAAGATAAAACCTTGGGCTACCAGTTGAGAGAATTAAAAATAAGGATTGTAATGAGGAGGGAAAGATGCAAATTAAATTGAGTTCCCTTCAATAACCACACTATATAAGATACTGTGTTGAGGGTACTGAGATATCATATATGAATTACTAGATCTCATGTGTCTTAGACTATATTAAGGGGATTGTCCAATTAACATATCCTATTCAAGCAATATGGTAAGTTTAAAGCAAGAAATTTTAGCAATATAAAAGAGAATACCAACAAAAAGTAGAATACATAGACTGTTCAGGAGTTTAAAAAGGAGTCCTAGAGTACAGATACCTCAACATATATTGACATAGATGTTGTAGATGATTTTGGTAAAATTTGCCTAGGTATGGTTTTCTTAGTATTGGCCAAATACACTCCCTATAATTTTATTTTATTTTATGTTATTATTTTTGACTATGCTTCTGGTAGTCTCTGTGAGATCCTGGCTCCTTAGAATAAAGAAGATATGGTTTTGTTCAAGGTCATTCATATACACTCTGATTTACTTCTTTGGGCAAAGGATGTACCTTGATGCTAGTGGGTTTAAAAATCAGGTATGTCTGGAATTGACAAATATTCTCATATGTAAAAGTACATAAATGTTTAGAAAATAATTTTTGGAATAATACAAACTTTAGTGTAAAACAATGACTCAGTGAAAATTTGACCTTGTAATTTTATTAGTAATATATATGTCACCATCAATAGCATAACTGGTTAGGTGCCTTAGGCACTTGTTCCTTCACTCTATAGTCACTGAACTTCTGTTAAGTTCCACAAATTAAGTATGTTTTGAGTTACATGTGTATATAAGGAGATGTTTCTTTCTCAAAATTCATAACTTACAATCTGATATTACATGAAATTTAAATACTATATATACTAAAACATACCCATTTGTTTAGCATGTGCAGACAGGATGTTTACCATGTATCTAAAACAATGTGAGCTGTAAAAAACAGTAAAGTAAAATCAATATACAGTATGATACTTGGACTCAATATATAGTATTCTACCTCTGTGTTAGAGGCTATGATTATCAAATATTATACAGAGTATAATATTTATAATATGGAATACTGTGTTACTGTAGTACCTAGAAATGTACATAGCACAAGGTTGGATTCATGAATGAAGTAATATTGAGATTGGCATTTTTCTTAAAGAAAGAGTGACAATGATAAAGAGAGAGAGAAACAATTTTTATTTAGTTTTTCATGTGGCTTTCATTCCTCCAAGACTTCATTTCATACATGTTGCTGCTGTTTGAACTAGCTCTCCTACTTTTACATGCTGGGCAGGCACCAAAACCATCAAGCCACCAAGCTCCAGCATCCGAGATTGGCATTTGAAACAAAATAAGTTATTCATTAGACAAAGATGATAGTGAAAGATATGAAAAACTATGTTTTGAATTAAGAGAATAGAATGTGTCAAGTACAGCAGTGAAAGCAAATAAGATATTAGAGTAAGTATAAGAAGTGTGATGGAAGTTGTAGAATTGAAGAGGTAGGTACAGAGAAAATGAGAGTAGTGGAGAAGAATTAAATAGGAAAAATATCTTCAAAGCCTTAGATACCACATTAGTAATTTGGAATCCACACCTCAGTAATGCAGAATCATTCAAATGTTGAAATTTTATAATCATGTTCACATTTTAAGAACATAATTCTGTCTGAAGTGTGTAGAAATGTTTTGTTGGAAGAACAATTTGGCCAGGAGTCCAAATGACATTTGTTGATGTCTTAAATCGTGGAAATATTGTTTAAAATGAAGAAAATATTGATTTATATTCCTCATATCCCTCAGTTGAATTTATCATTACATTAATTTGCATATTTGAAGAAATACTTATTTTGTTCAGAAATAATAAACATTCTCTTTAAGTTTACAACAGCAAACTGCTTCAGGGTCTTCTCCTCACCTGTAAAGGATATCACTACTACTAATGGAAATAGCATTTGTTTTTCAATTAAGAAATCAAAGATGAAGCCATATTTATATATTTTCTGAGAGAATAACTAGGAAATGGACATGGGAAAATTAAGAGTAAGGCATTTCTGAGTAAACACAGGCATGCCAGCAGGAAATGATAAGCAAACACTGGGTGTGAAAGGGGCACCATCTTCTGGGGTTGCAAATGAGACACAGACTTAAAAGATAATTGAGGTCAATTTGTAGATAATTTTTATATCACTCAAAAATTTTAGTTAATTGTGTGGACAATTAGAAACTAGCAATACTTTTAGAAGAGTACACATCGTGTTTAAAGCAGAAGAAATGGCTTTTTAGCTTTGCTAAAAGAAATACAAATCTTTATAATGTTAGACCACCCAATCAAGCAGCAATCTAAATAATAATGTTTATGATTTAACAGAAAACATTGCATGTTCAGATTACAGATATTTTGTACTTTTTAAAACATCCCAGACTTTGATATAAATTTGCTAGCTTTTAACTATAAAAAAATTAACAATGTAATTTTAAAATGAGGCCTAAAAAAGGAAAATTCTATAACACAGAGAAAATCTTTAAATATAAAAAAAGCAATAACAGGCTGTATATCTGCAAAGAAAAAAAAAACACACCAATATTGCAAATACATGTGTTTGAGTATTTTTTTTCAAGGAATTCTGCTGAATATATAAATTTTGAGTTTTCATGTAAAATATGTTGAGTGCTTACTCTTACGGAAAGAGTGTTATATTACAAACAACAGCAACAAAACCTATCAAGATACTGTGAGATCAGCTTGACCAACTTTATAACACCCTTGGATATTAATAAAAGCACAAATAGAGTTTTGTTGTTTTTCTTGTCTCCAGTAAGCCTGGAAATAGCCAAAGGGGAAAGAAATTTTACAAGAGGCACCAAAGCTAAAACATAATCCAGGTCAAAATTTGTGAGGACTTCGTAGTGAAATCTGTTACCTGAATCCCAGAAGAAATGTCCATGCAATCACTTACAAACCCAAATGCCTCCACCTGAGCTCATTCCACAAATGGGAGACATAAACGAAGAGAGAGTTGGATCCCTTTGACAGTTTCTCAAGTATATTTTGCATGAGAACTACCTGAAAAACTTGTTAAATGTTCTAACCTCTATAAATTATGTTATACTTGGCATTGATGTTGCCCAAAATAAGCATTTTAACAAGCCCCTAGACGATTCTGATGTGACACCAAATAAATAACATTTAAGAAATATAATTAAACCCTACAAATAATCAGAACCTCAACGTTCCTGAAATTCAAAGGCAATTTCCCAACCTTTTCTCTCTGTAAACTGGCTTTACTTTGGGCCTCATCTAAAAGTTTAGTAGGTAATAACAACAATGGCTAAAGCATACTAAGCAATTTACGTGTCCGGTAGCATTTCAGGCACTCTATGGACTTCAACTTTTTAAAGACCTGAAATTATCCTGTAATGCAGATGTTATCATTATCATACCCACTTTACAGATAAGTTTATGGAAGGTAAGAGACATGAAATAGATTGTCCTAGATCATACCTTAGTAAGTGGCAGATTAAGAATTCTAAACCAATTGATCTGTATTAGCATGAGTTCTTAATCTTGGTGCTGTTTTTGTCGTTGTTGTTTCCGTTTTGTTCTGTTTTTTGTGTACTGGAGATCAAATCCAAGGACACCTCACCTCTGAGCCAAATCCCTAGCACCCCACCCCTGTTTTTTTTGAGACTGGGTCTTCCCAAATTGCTGAGATTACCTTCATATGCCACTGTGTGTATACCTCATGGTGCCGTTTTGAGAGGAGCAGGCAAAATGAAAATGCAAAAGCAGAGAAAGAGAAAGTGACTAGTAATTAGCTTTACCTGTTACAAATCACTTTCCTGTCTCCAAATTCCCAGATTCTCTTGAGATTTTTCTTCCTGATAGTTTTACCCAAAAGAGGTACCTATGGGAGATGGTAATAATAAAAGAAGGGAGAATCCAGTGTATTTGACTCTCCACTTATGCAACATATCTGAAATAATCATGTCACCTGTATGGTTTACCTCTGGCCTGGCTCCCTTACCATGTGAAATTAACATCTGACCTGTAAAAAGAACATCTAGGACTTTAATTCTTCCTTCTTAGCTTGCATCTTCCTATGGTTGCAAATAATTATGTTGTTTTAGTTTCCTGGTTTGATCTTTTAGTTTTTCTAACTCCAATAATTCCCTGTATATACTCTGTTAAGCTAGGTGGTACAAGCTTTATTTTCTTAAAAAAAAAAACTGAGTACCTATAGAAGCAGTATGGTGCAGTAAAATAAAATAAAAATAAAATAAAGCAACAAATAGTGATCTAGAAATGTTAGCAATCATTCCTTTTTATTTAATATTACTTAAGATAAACAGACTATTCCCGTATAATATCTGTTCACTAGACCAGTTAAAAAATCTCATGGCCATTTAAATAAGAAACACTAGATGCTTAAATTAAGAAACATCAATTGTTTATAAAAATAAAAAATTAAATACCCTGCCTTCTTAGACCTTACCAAATTACTCTCCTCAGATCTTTTGTTTAACTAGTATACTAGCACAATAGGTCCTCCTTTTCTGTTGTGGATTATATTCCAAGACCCCAGATGATGACTGAAACCATTGATAGTACCAAATGCTATTTGTACTTTGTTTTCCTACATTTATGATAAGGTTCAATTTTTAAATTATTCACAGTAAGAGATTAAAAGTAAGTAAAATTAAAATAGAGCAATATAATAACATACTAAAATAAAAGCTATAAGAATATTTATTATGTTCCGCCTTCCTCTTGTGATAATGTGAGATGATACAATGAATACTTCAGGAGATGATGTGAAGGGAATGCTGTAGATATTGAGATAGAGCTTTAGCCTACTAATTAAGAGGTATTTAAACATGGAGCTGTGATACTGTGGTAGTTAGTCTGATAATCAAGGAGGGTACTAAGTGACTAACAGGCAGGTAATGCATATAGTGTGGACACAGTGGACATGGGTGTGATTCACATTCTGAGTGAGACAGAGCAGGATGGATGGACCAGGATGCCGTAGAGTCACCAAACTACTCAAAATGCCTTGAAACTTAAAACCTGGGAATCATCTATTTCTGGAATTTTACATTTAATATATTTGAAACAAAGTTGACTCTTGGTAACTGAAATTGTGGAAGGTGAACCTGGGGATAAGAGGAAACTACTGTATTTTCCTCTTTGTTTAAGTGAACTTACTCCAGAAAAACATAACTGACAGACCATGAGTCTGTAAATAAACACTCTTGTCTCATATAACTGCACCAACATTAAGAATACAAGAATTATATCTGCAAGGCAGTAAACAACATTAAAATAAAGAAATTTCAATAATTTTGGAAGATAGTAATTGAGAACTACTTGTGTTTAATAAAATAAAACAGGAAAAAAATGACCACAGTTACTACATTGAGGGAATCTAAAAAAAAAAAAAATGCTACTCAATTTTCTTCACTAAACCCCTGAGAGGCTCTCTCTTGGCAGCACCAGAAGTATGGAAGCTAAAATCTAAGAGTCTGATGGAGACTCTGTTTAAGAGAGATACCATTAAATTTACCATTTTATGAAGACAAGGGACTACTTACACACTACTCATTAATTCAGGCAGAAAACACAATTCTAATCTGTGAATAATTGTATTGAAATGATGTGTGAATAAAGAAGAGTAGATGCAGTGGAAGTATTACCTGCCTTCCTCTGTCTTCTGCTTCACAAAATTAGCAGCAAGTATTATATTGCTCAACTGAAGGCTAGAAGGTTTTCTCTTAGAGACATCTGACGTAATTCCCAGGAATATCTTCGAAACACTGACAAATAAGGAATATTTCGTGAAAAGGTCTTTTTCTTAACTTTTATCAAAATCCACCTAAATAGTAGCAGATCAGATCAGAATGCATGCCAGGATAAGACTAAGGAAGAAACATTTTTCTGGATATCTTCATTATGCCCTTCAATATTTGCTTGTGACACCTTCCTTTCTATGAGCTACATTAACGGATTTTTTTTTCTATACAGTTTGATAAACCAGGGTGGAGTAATGGAAGGACATCTGTTATAAGTTAGATATTTGAAGGTAAGAAAGATAGTTCAGTTTGTTTTCTGGTTAACTGAGATTGACTGAAGCCTGCATTGTAGCTAGACTTTTACTTCTGTTCAATACTATTTTCTTCCTCTTTATTTTTTCCATGGTGGAGTCATCAATGACTTCCTCAACAAGGATCCTAAAGTGAAAGAATTACAGTCAAAAATCAATGAGTGGGATGTCATTAAATAAAAAAGTTTCTGTATAGCCAAGGAAATAGTTGAAACAGTCAAGAGACAACCTACAGAATAGGAGAGAATCATGGCCTGTGATCCCTCTGACAGGAGACTAATATTAAAATTTATAAAGAACTCCAAAAAATCAATAACAAAAACACAAACAATCCAATCAATAAATGGGCCAGAGAGCTAAACAGAAACTTTTCAACAGAGGACATTGAGCAAGTCAATGAATACATGAGAAAGTGTTCTAAATAACTGGCAATCAGAGAAATGCAAATACATTAAGATTTACCTCACTCCAGTCAGACTGGCAAATATGAAGAATACAAACAATAACAAAAGCTGGAGTGGTTGTGGGGAGATGGCAACACTAGCACACTGTTGGTGGAATTGCAGACTGGTCCAGCCACTCAGGAAAGCAGTGTGGAGACTCCTCAAAAAATTAGGGTTGAATCTAGCATATGATCCAGCTATCCCTCTTCTGGGTATTTTCCCAGAGGAGTTAGAATTAGTACATTACAGTGACACAACAAAATCCATGTTCATAGCAGCTCAAATTAAAATAGCTAAATTATGGAACCAACCCAGATATCCCTCACTGGATGAATGGATCCAAAGACTCTGATATATATATTACAATGGATTTCTACTCAGCTACTAAAACAATGATATTGCATCTATTGAAGATAAATTGATGGCACTGGAAGAAATCATGCTAAGCAAAGTTAGCCAAACCCAGAGAGTCAAGGGCCCAATGGTATCCCTCATTTGTGAAGGTTGGACCTAAACCCAGGCTTGGGGATAAAGTAAATAAACTCATATATTAGATCCATAGAACAAAAAAGCAAAATGTTAATATTTATGAGATACAGTTGCAAGATACTTCATAAAATATTTGAACAAGCTATGCTGCATACCTCTATGAAAACATTTACAAAAACATAAATGTTTAATCCCAGTGTCCAATATTTTGAAGAAAAACAAGGGATGATAGGAAGGGAGGAGAAGGGGAAATGTTGGAACTGAGATAAAGCAAGGTACATTCCAAGCAGTTATAAATGTCACTGTATATACTATAGCTACATATATATATGTATATATTCTTCATAGGTATAAGAATTATGTCACTGTATTTGGGTTTTTTAGGAACAATATAGGAACCAGATGAAAGGCAAGGGATCAGGAGACTGGAGGAGGGAGATAGATGGATACGGGGGGTGGGTGGCAATATTGAACAAATTCTATTGGTTAATAGTGTGCATTTAGGAATAT
>PVKS010052511.1:0-5000 GCA_004027875.1 Aplodontia rufa
AGAGAGAGAGAGAGAGAGAGAAAAGAATCCAACACTGCAAGTACAAAATTAAGTACAAGGCCTTAGAAAAGACCATGAAGGCTGTTGAATGAACAGTCCTGCCAACACCCAGATTTAGACTCTTGTCCATCAGGACTGTCAGAAAATAAATTTATGTTGTTCCAAGCCTCTGTGTGTGTGGCAATAACAAACTAAGATACTTTCCTGCCGCCATTATTACCACAGCAGCTCTTCTGCTGAACTCTTTTGGTCAGACCGTTAACCTAACTTGTAATGTCCCTTTCCCTCTCCTACTTTTGCAAGTCTTATCTTCTCACTCCAGTCCCACCCCCGAAGCCTACAGCCCAAGAACTGCTCGCAACAGACAGGCCATTTGCCCATGCCTCGCAGGCATTGCTCCTGTATTCATTGAATCCTCTATCTTTATCAAACTCCCAGTAGGTTCTGCAGACCCAAGCATTCAAGAAGCCCATGAACTGAGAAAGGAGGCAAGTGACTCACTGATGCAGCAATGAGAGGGGGGACTGGACAGATGGGTGGAGAGGAACCTTACCTGCTGGGGAGGGGAGGGAAGGCTCCTGGAAGAGCTGGCTCTTAGGAGGGGTCTTGAAGCTTCATGTTTCCAATGCTGGCGCTCTCCAAAAGATTGAAGAAGGGCAGCAGAGTGGTTAGGAATATGGCTCAAAGGTTGGAGCAGTGGCTTGGCAGTTATAGCGCTTGCCTGGCATGTATGAGGACCCAAGTTCGAACCCCAGCATCACATACACAACAAAGTGTCAGAGCAACAAAAGTCACGAGAAAAACTAAATTAAAAACAAACTGATTCTCTCTTTCTCTCTCTCTCTCACCATCCATCTCTCCTAAAAAAAGAAAGAAAAAAGAATATTGCTCAATAATGAGCACATCTGGCTGGGTGCAGTGGTGTGTTATACCCAAGTCTCGAGTCCCCAAAGACCACCAAGGATCCGAATCCTATGCAAACACATGAGGGTCTTTTTATTGCAAGTTTGAGCCTGGGCTCTCTCTGATGCAGCGGATTTAGAGGGAGGGAGCCCGGAGCCTAGTACATCAATACTTTTATAGGGTTTCAAGGCGAAGCAGGAAATTCAAACAAAGCAAAGTACATAATTGTTTGATCTTCTAACATATATGATATATTTCTATCAGCCATGGTACCCTTTGTCTCAGACTTCTACCATATACAGTTTGGTATGTTAGGAATTGGCTCGTCAGCTCCTGATTGGCTATTGCTAAGGGTCAGTTCATCTTGCAGTATAAAACGTGGTTCGTTGTTCTTTGTTCTTAGTAAACAAGAATTTAGGGCTACTTCAAATACTATTTAAAAAATGAGGCCTCTAAAGACTACAATACGGTTAAGTTGCTGTACACTTTCTCTCAGCAGCCCCTGCTCTGCCCCGCTCACACCCTCCCGCTCGCTCTCACACTCCCTCCTCGCACCCGCTGGCTCCCTAAGCCTTGCTCAAGCCTCCAGCTCCACGCTCACTCTCAGGTGCACACCTGTAATCCCAGCAACTTGGGAGACTGAGGAAGGAGAATGGCAAGTTCAAAGCCACTTCCAGCAACTTGGTGAGGCTCTCAAAATAAAAGAACGAAATGGGCTGGGGATGTAGCTTAATGGTTAAGTGCCTCTGGGTTCAATCCCAGATACCAGAAAAAAAAAAAAAAAAAAGAGCACATCAGATACAAGTGTAGCCACTCCTTGTTCAGGGTCCCCATCTGTATAGAAAGTATGGTGGCAGCATTATACCACCTCGTGAGCCATCATCCATTTACAGCAATGTCAGTTACATAGTCAACATTGATTGCTTATTTAATCGTTGTCATTTAAAAGAACTCCTTCAGAACTGCTGAGCAATGCACAATAGCAATTCTAGCCACTTAGGAGGCTGAGGCAGGGGGACTGGCATGTGACCTCTTAGGGGGGCTGTCATTCAGCCTCCAATAAAGAGAAACTTGGTGGACAGGTCCGCCAAGGACCTGTCCCAGGAGACCATAGCCTTAACATGTGTTGTGGCCAGACCTCTTGCTGTCACCAGTGAAGAGTAGTCTCCGAAAACTCTGAGGAGCTCCCCGAGGGGAGGAGATCTCAACTCAGGACCAGTAGGGTCCTCGTCATACGTGTTGGAAAAGAATTTCAGCAGGAGCCAGACAGAAGCATAGACAGAGGATTATTTAGGAAAGGTAGATACACATTCAAGGGAGAATGTGGGCTGGCTGTCTCAAGAGAGAGAAGCAGCCACTTGGGCTGGGAGTCCAGTGTTTACAGGACTGCATCAGGGGCCAGACTGGAGGTGGATCCAGGAAGAAGTTGCACAATTTCGCACCACTTTTCCTGCACCTGCGTATTTTCCTAAGTTTACAAGGGCATAGGCATGCAGGCCAAAGGTGTGGTGGCTTCTGCATCTCAATAGCTTGAGAGAGCTTTCCTCCAAGGTTCAGCATTTCTCTTTCCTTTATCCAAATCCTATCTCATTCCCTGGCTGAGGAGTGGACTTGTCTAACTGACAAGAGAGCCACTGTGGAGTGTTGAGAAGCGTCAGGTCATTAGGAAAACAATGTTTTGCAAAGATTATTTATTTCTTATTCGTGCTACATGTCCATCACGGGTGAGCCGTGGAGCTCTGTCCATCGTTTGGTGACTGATGGATGAATGACCCTGATGAGAAGCCTCTGCCTCATGGGGTGTAGAGCACTAATCCAGGAAAAAAAAGGAAGAGATGATGTTTTTGAAGATTTATTTGGCTACTCTGTTGCTGTTTGCATCAGTTTAACACATCTTTTCTTTTCAACATGAAAATAATGACTAATTTGTGTGTAAGATTTTGTTTGTTAAACACTTCCACCTGTAAGCCTATCTGATAGGTATTACTGTCTCACTTTTTTTTTTTTAAAGAAAGAATGACAGTGAGAGAGAGAGAGAGAGAATCAATTTTTATTGAGTTTTTCACATGGCTTTCCTTGCTCTGACACTCAGTTGTATATGTAGGTACTGGGGTTTGAACCCGTGTACTTGAGCATGCCGGACAAACACTGTAACCACCAAGCCACCGCTCCAGCCCCTGACTATCTCACTTTTAAAGGTGAGGAAACTGAGCTTAGGGAGGTCAAGTGACTTTTCATAGATTATATGTGTAGCTAACAGATGACATAACAGAGCCAGATAATTTGAGGCAGTGTAGCATGGTGGGTAAATAGAAAAATGCTTTGGAAGCTGGTTGGAGTCCAAAGATCAATTCTTCCCTTTACTATGTGACCTAGTCCAAGTCATCTTACCTCTCCAAATTTCATTTCCATTTCCTCTAAAATGAGATAATACTAGTTCCTACAGCATAGCTTTTGGTGAGGATAAAACAAGATAATGCTAGCAAAGAAAGTATTCAGCACAGAGCAATCAATAAATAGTAGTCATGGGGCTAGAGCAGTGGCTCAGTGGTTACAGCGTTTGCCAAGCATGTGCGAGGATGTGAGTTCAAAAATCCAGCACCACATACACAACAAAGTGTGGGAACAACGAAGGCCACATGCAACACTAAAAAATTGATTCTCTTTCTCTATCTCTCAATGTCCCTCTCTCTTTAAATAAATAAACAAATAGTAGCTATTACGATTACAAACCTCACCCCCTTTCCATAACATGGTACTCACAGAAGCCATCCAAGTTCACACTTCAAGTCAGCTGACTCACATAAGTCACAGAAGGACTCAAAATCTGAGATTAAAAAAAGCTATCAAAAGATAGATTTCACAATATCTCCTTGCAATAAGCTTTCCAGTACTTTCCAATTTAAAAACATTAAATGTCTTTATATGTGTGTAGAGCTCTAAAAGTATGCCAGAGTCAAATTCCAACTCTCCATTGTTCACAGTATAATTTCCTATAAACCCTAATTATTCTCCAATCAAAGCCTGATTTTGTTCAGATGGGTTACACTGTGAAAGACCAAATAAAATAGATGCATTTTCCACTCAATCAGCATGGACTGGTTTGTATAACTTCAGGGATCAAGCAAGCATTTGCCAGGCGGTCTGAATTAACCTTTACTTTGTGCCCATTTCTGGGAGGAATGAATGAATACCAGTGGCCTGCTGGCTTGAGAACCTCTGCCTGGTGTCTGCATCCACAGCCTTTTCCTGGCTGACCTTTTGGAGATTGTCCAACACTGAGAAAATGGAATCCAAAGGAAGACACAAAATCAGGCTCCATGTTTTCAGAGACTGCATCACACTGGTCACTGAGTCACCTCTGTGACCTGTCACGCAAGATATTAAAATAGAATTCAAGAAATAGTTTGAAGCAGTCCTTCCTGTTCTTGAAAATCACCTTTTGCTGCTGGGAACGCTGCTCATTCATCCCTTTGTAGCTTCCTGGGGGCACAGTGGGGCACTTGGCTGCAATTCACAGGTGACCGTGCTGTCTGCCTGCCTTCCTGGAGATACAAGAAACAAAACCAAACTGATAGAGAGGAGCTGGCACTGCGGATCCACACAGGAGAGCAGCCCAGGCCAGGCTTCCGTTTTTATGGACAGGAACATTCGGTCCTCAGTGGCCCAGCCTCTGAATTCACAGGCTTCTCTCAGGATGCAAACCACAATTCTGAAAAATAAAAGGGGATCTCAAGCAGAAAAAGAGATTACAAATAAGGATCATTCGACAACAATAACCAAAAAATAAACCCTGGCAGCCGGCGTGCTAAGCAGACCTGGTGGCTGCCAGTCGCCTGCTCAGCTCCTCTTCCATCAGAAGCACAGCAAATTATCCAGCTTCCTAAATCCAATGGGCTCTGACCACAGCCGCAGGAGAGCAAGCAGCATTTAAATGTGAAAAGCCGTTGCTCAGAGAGCCCTGCTGGCAGGCACAAAAAGAACTTTTTACATATAAAAAGCTTGTTTGGCAAATTCATCTGTTTTGCTGCTAAGTTACACAACGCTGTAACAGACAACAACAAAAAAATAAAAACAAATTAACACCCATCTCCCCA
>PVKS010052511.1:7500-10739 GCA_004027875.1 Aplodontia rufa
AGCCATTCATTTAAGATGTGCCACTGTATACATCTGTATTTCAATAAAAGTGCTCTTTCTAGATAAGAATTAGAGCCCTTTACTTCAGCCTGAATTTTTTTATATCTATCACTTTTCTCAGGCAATATCAATTCATTTCCTTGTTGGCTTCTATTTTTTTATTTTTATTAGATGTATATAGAGATACAATTGAGGGGGAAACATTATCAAACAATCAAGAGCCAACATATACATACTTAGTTATCCAGGGCTAATGCCAAATCATGGATGCCCAGCTTGGGTTTCCCCTGTTGCTGTTTCCCCCATAAGAACTCCTAAGTTAATTGGATATCTTGTGGAGGACTGAGATCTCCTTCTGAGATGATTCCCCCATATTCCCACTCTCCAGTCTCCTAGGAGTTCTTTCTACACCCTCCCCCCTCCCCGTCCCCTTCCCTACACCTCCAAGTAATCTAGGGAGTCATCTCCCTATATCCTTGAGAATCATACAATTTGAAGTTATTATTAGCTTAGCCGTATATCATACTGCTTCCCCATGTATTCTAGCTTCCACAGATGAGAGATACCATTTGGCCCTTGAGTCTCTGAGATTGGGATACTTCACTTAGCATAATTCTTTCCATCTCCATCCATTTGGCTGCAAATGGCTTCTATTTTTGACATTAAAAATATTCTACAGGTACTAGGTTAAACAAAATTTACTTATAGCAAAAACCTTTAACATAAAGACTATTATAATTCTTATTTTTATAATAAGACAATTAAGTCCCCCAATGTTTAAGTAATATAGAATTACAAAAGTACCTACATCATAAAAGTTTTGCAAGTATTACATTAATTAATGAATAATAACTGTCGTGTACATACCAGACCTTCTGTAAATGGTTTTGTTTTCAGATGTTGCAAAGGGAGATCTTAAAATATATAATATTAGCTTGTTGAAATTTTTACTTTAACATCTTTAGACAGTTATTCACAACTTTTACCAGAATATTTATTAAATAACACACACTGCCCTATTGGACTTAGGAGGAATAGCAGCTAAGCCCAATTAGGCACAACAGAATGAATATTAGGCTAATACCCCTCCTTCACATTTCCAAGGTTGAAAACCCAGATCTTGTTTAAGTGAAAAAAGAGAAATCCATATTATTATTAATCACTGATGATTAAATTCAGCATTATTGTTTTATGTTCACTTCCAAGGAACCACTTGAAAACAAGTACAGTGGGTCTTACACTAAGAGCCTTATCCCAACTCACACAAATCACCTCTGCTGGACCAGAAACCATTCCTTTTGGAAATTCCAAATCCCTATCAAAAGGGCCAAAAGCAGAGATAATCAACAAGTATCCATACAAATGCACAGATAAACACAAATCTGATTCCATTTTCTGGAGGTCCCTGAACAAGCCCTAGGTTCACACTCTCCCCTATCAAGTTGCGTACTTGACATTTACACTTAGTTATTCTGATCTTTACCATCCAAAATCACATTCTTCACTGCCACCCTATCTATGCTTGCCTCTCTCCAATCACCCCCATTTCAACGGTGTTTACCCAGTTGCTTATATCAAACCTATGAGTCATTCTTGCTTTTTCTCCGTCTGTCCTATCATGAACTTTTATAGGATCTGCCCACCATATTCCAAATATATTCTCTCCTACTCTAATCTAATCCAAGCCATCATCATCTCTCACCTCTATTACTACAGGAGACTTTACAACTTCCATGTTTCCATAGTTTCACCACACAGAGGGCCAATCTTCTTACAAATGAAACAATTCACATATATAAGGAGGCAAAAAAGTGAAATCCATATGTCTACTGGCTAACTTCAAGAAATATCGATATTTCATTGTATTTGTATTTGCTTTACCTGGCAAAGTTTCTTTTTCTTTTCTCCAGGGCCTTGCACATGCTAAGAATATGCTCTACTGTTGCAACTTAAAAAAAAAAAAAAGGAAAGAAATTAACTTAGCTCAAAGTTTTGGAGGCTGAAAGATCAAGATCAGGCAGTCAGCGACTCAGGAGGCTGAGGCAGGAAAATTGCAAGTTCTAGGCCATCCGTAGCAATTTTGTAAGACCCTCAACAACTTGGTGAGATCTTGTTTCAAAAATAATAATTAAAAAAAGGCCTAGAAATGTAGTTCAGTGGTAAAGTTCCCCTACAATCAAATCCCAGTATCCCCCTAAAAAAATCTGGGAGTCATATAGGTTCAACCTCTGGTAAGGAACCCCTTGGCTATATCACATCATGGTAGATGGCATCAGGGTTAGAGTGTACGTGAGAGAAAGAGAGACCAGGGAAGGACCAATCTTTCCCTTTGTATAACAACCCACTCTCCTGGAATCTAATTCATACAATAAGACCAACATGAATCCTTTCTAAGGGTGATGAATCCATAACTGAATCAGCCTATGCCACCATCTTTTAATGTGACCAACTTGGGTGAAAGATCTAAGTATTTGATCCTAGTTGCATTATCATTACTCTCACTTCAGAGATAATAATTATCCTGAATTTTCATTTCTACAGATGAGATAATACTTTTATTAAAGACTCATGCATATCAGTTAAGATTAGGGTTCAACTTCATAAAACAGAAAACTCAAACAACAGTGGTTTACAGAGAAATAGAAACATATCTTTTTTACATAACAAAGAGGCTTAGGTAGGCCGTTGAAGCAAGAAGCTGATTTGGTGTAATAATAATCAGAGCTAAATTAGTTGGGATTCTCTTGGTTTTCCCCTGATGGTTGCAATATGGCTGCTTCAGCTTCAATTACTGCTTCCCATTCCCATGCAAGAAAAAAAAAAGGAAGACCCAACCGCAAATATTGCATGTCAGTTAAATCTTTCCTTCTTTTAAGGGTCTTTCCCAAGAACCCTACCAATGATTTCCACTTATATCCTATTTTTTCAGAACTACGTCATAACTTTTATCTTCAAGAGACTCTGAAAAATGTGGGTTTTCACTTGGCTGTATCCCACAGTAAAAATAACATTCTACTTCTACAGAAGGGGAGGGGTAGGCAACTATCAATCTTTTCTTTTCTGCCTATAATATAAATAATTAATTAATTCAAATGCTTTTGAATGTTATGTAAATAAAATCATGCATAAATGAAATTGCATATTATATTACTGTTCCAATTTGCTTTTTTGGTTTAATATCATATTTTTAGGAATCACCTATACTGATGGATATAACTTCAATTTGTTCATTTTGAAAC
>PVKS010052512.1:0-10737 GCA_004027875.1 Aplodontia rufa
TGAAAAGATGTGAGGCTAAACCTCCAGCATGGCTCAAATTCCTTTTGGAACACTCAGCAGGAGCTCTGTGCGGGAAAGTCGGAGGGCAGCAGAGAAACAGCTCCCAGACTACCCTCCTGGACCCAAACCCCACACACAACCAGCCCCAAAGCACAGCCTGATTCAAAACAACCTCGGTCCAAAGCCAGAGCGAACAGGCTGTGCAATTCTCCAGCAGGCGGAGAAATCATCAAGGGTTATCTTATAAGATACATTTCTGCCCATCTCGTTGGATTTACTTTTGTCCAAAGTGTCTAAGGTTTAGGATGACAGATAAACAAAGTGAGAAACTTTTTCTTCCCCAGAATTACTAATCCACACCTCCTGTCCCTCCTCTGTGTGTGTGTGTAGATCTCATAACTCCCCATCACTGCACCCCGTCCCCTCCCATAACCACCTATTTACCTGCCGGCCACATCACAGCACTGTCATCCTCAGTCTCAGGTCAGGTTCTGAGTCCTGCCCATGTGTCCAGGTACCTGATGCAGCTGCTGTGTGACCCTGAGCAGACCACTCCCTTCTCTGAGGTTCCTCTTCCCTAACTCTAGAGGGAAGAGACTGGCTTAGACCTGCACTGTCCAACAGAAATGTAATATGCAGCACAGAGGAAGTTTCAAAGATCCTAATGGCTGTGTTAATTTTTTTAAGTAAAAAAAATGAAAAAGAGGGAAAAAGCCAACAAAATTAATATTAATAATATCTTATTTAATCCTTTATAAAATGTTCTCATTTCAACCTATTGCCAATATTTTAAAAAATTATAATTGATTATGTATTACCTTCTTTTTCTTCCTATTAAGTCTTTAAAACCTGATATGGATGGACCGGCCACATCTCGGCCTCTCAGGAGTCACACTGCTCATGGCTTCCGGAATGTACTGGACGGCAGAGGCTGATACTCTCCTTGGGCCTCTTTAACTCTGGTCTCCTCCAACAAAAACGACCAACCTCCCAGCAAACTCCACCTAAGGCTGGTGGCACCCTGGGGACGGTTCTCTTCCCTAACGACTCATTTCAAGCCGGCTTCAGTTTTATTTCAGATCAGTTTCACTTTCTGCTTTTCCCGTTTACATTATAAGAAGCACCCACATAAACACACTTAAATTTTTATAGTTATTTTTCCCAGTTGATGAAATTAAGGAAAAAAAAATTTCCCAACATCCAAAAATGCCTTCCTCTATTCTCTCTGGGCATTGCAAGTGCCCTGACTATGACGCTTGGCTCACAGGGCTCTGAGCCCAGAATAAATCGAAACACAAATCCTCCACAAAATTTCACCTAAAAAAAAAAAATCCCACTCTCACCCACTCCCCCCAAACTTTCCAGAAAAACGTCAAGGCACAGGGCAGTGTGCGGTGGGACTCAAAGCCACGAACAGAATGGCCAGCAACGCAGGATGTCTTGACAATACCACGCAGCGCATGAGCCAGGATCGCTACTGACTTTGAAGGTTACCAGCAAATGGCAGGCCAGGGACATGGCCAGAGCCCCGGGGCTCCTTTGCTCAAGTCCTTCAAGTCGAAGGAGTCATGTCCACCTGGGGGGCTGTCAGGCTGCAACCTCCCTGGGCCCACACCAGGGGCCAGAGCAGGCCCCTGGCAATTAAAGAGCAGACCTGCCACACTGGAAAGCAGGTTTTCCTGTGCTTCCTACCACTCACTGGAAGCCGGGCATCACCTGACTCCATCTATTCTCTTTAGCTTATACGAAGCCCTGTTCTGCTTTGTCAGCCAAAATATTTATATCATTTTTCTGTCGACTCAATACCATCCTCACCTCGGCCTCCCTCCTCTCCAGCCAACTTGGTCCTCCAGCTCGGGGCAGTTGATGAAGCACGATGGAGTCAGCTGCACAGCGGGTGCCTACAGGAGGCCTGGGGGGTGTAGGAATAGATGGTTTGGGGGTCCCAGGCCTCAGCTGCCCTGGGTGGGGCCAGCCACAGACTGGTGTGAAACAGAAAGCTGGAGACTGGAGCTAACAGGACAGAGCAGACCCTGTGAAAGGTCCCCAGGTGGCACACTTTCTAAACCCTAGGCTAGCAAAAAGATAAGACACAAGGAGATAAGGGACCAATTCACCTTGTGAGCACCAGCATGTGACTGTTAGTTTACACAATCTAACCACAATTTACCCAACAGGGCACTAATAATCAGGGATCGGTACTAAGTATAAAAAGTTAACACGATTAGTTAGGGCTTCAGCGTTTATCAGGTATTTTCAAATAAGTCATCTTATTTCACTCCCATGGCGGATTCTTTCCAGCCCATTTCCCAGATGTAGAAATTGAGGTAGAGAAGATCTAAGAAACTCATCTGTGGTCTCAGAGGGGGCAAGAGCAAAGCGTACTGCAAACCCAGGCCACCCGCGGGGGACCCCAGAGCCTGCCTGGCACCAAGCAGGGAGGGACATCCCCTCCAGCCAAGGCTACTGCCACCCCCACCCCCAGCATCTCCCCTTTGAAACCTGATCACTCTGTGACCAGGCAGAGAAGCAGGTCATCCAGCCCTGCTTTGATGACAGCCCCAAGGGTATCTAATTATAACAAGGGCGGGAGGAGCCAGGGTTCTCTCCCTATTTCTCAAGACCAAATTAACTTTAATTCCTTTTGACACAGTGTATGTGTATACAGCAGGAAAAGGATCGGCCGAGGAGTTAAGAAACGTGAGGGTTTGAATCCCACCTCTGCCTAAACACTGAGATAAATCACTACACCTTCCCCAGCCTCAGTTTCTCAGTCTGTGTGTTGGGAGGTGGGAATGATAAGATCAGGAAGGACAAACTGGCTTCATGTCAAACGACTTAACAACATATCATACTGAGAAGCACTGAGTCCACTGGCCAGACTCAGTGGAGAAGAAGGCCAGTATTGACTCGTAATGTCTGCCACAGGCCTGAAACTGGGAAGTGGCAGTACGTATGTGATCTACCTGCTCCCCCACAAACCAGAGGACATACAAATTGACACCCTGCAAGTAAAAAGCTGTCACAAAGCTTTCTCTCTCACATCTCACAACCCCGTGGGGCACTATCATCACCATCATTAGTAACAGTATTATCATCCCCACACTTCAGATAAGGAAAACAAGACACAAGGAAGTGAAGTACTTTAGCAAAGATCGCAGGATGATTAAGTGCTGGAGCAGGGAGGGGAGCCAAGCCTTGTCCCTCCAACTCTGAGCTGTTCCTTCCACCCTCAGAAATATAAAACTGGCATCCAGCCACTGTGAGGCCCTCTCATTCTGGCGGCTATACAGAAAGGAACACACATTTTCAGGGCTTCTCCTCTCTCCCATTGGCCATTATACCTTTTGGAGAAGAAGACCATAGTACAACTTTTTTAAAAATGGATCCAGGGACACTTAACTACTGAGCCACATCCCCAACCCTTTTTGTTGTTGTTTTTAAGACAAGATCTAAGTTGTTTAGGACCTCACTGAATTGCTGAGACTGGCTTTGAACTTGCTGTGATCCTCCTGCCTCAGCCTCCCATTGCCACTGGGATTACAGACCTGTGCCACCACACCCAGCTAGGCCACGGTACAATTATGAAAAACCCACCCAAAGACATGCAGGGCAAGGGGGCTCGGTCACTTCCAAAGGCTTCCCCAAGGGGAACAGGTGGAGGAACCACAACCAGATACTAACAGCTTTTTGAGAAGGAAAATAAGAGGGAGAAACTGTTGGCTAGAGGAAAACAATTACTATAAGGGAGATCCTCATTTCAAAAATAAAGACTCGTGGGAAGGTGAACACAGCGCATGTCCGGTCTGCCTTAAGCCGCGAGTCTGTGCTGCCTCACTAAACTGGGCTGTACAGTGTTAAGAATGGCGTGTTTTCTATAAAGTAAGGATGGCGTGTTTTATATAAAGCTTTACAGAAACAAAATTAAGCGAGTAAACAGAATGTGCTCCACTTTCTCTCATAAATTTCCCCTACATCTTTGGCATCCACCAAATAGAATCTGATCAAAGGTGGGGTCTGGCAAGATATCAAATCACACACGGAGACACTTCAAGCTTTAGGGGCCCAGTGTTCTGCAAGTAAAAGGTGTGGGGGAGACCATCTCCCCGCACACGCACGGGGCAATGGCCTGAGCTCCCACAGTCCCCGTTCCTGATGGGGGCCTCATCACAAAGCAAGTAAGGCAGGGATAAAAGTGGTCAGAAGAACTTATTTTCTAACAAATCCCCAAGAGAGCAGCGCATGGTGGAGCACACCTATAATCCCAGTGATTGGAGAGGCTGAGGCAGGAGGACTACAAGTTCAAGGCCAGCCTCGGCAACTTAGCAAGACTCCGTCTCAAAACAAAAAATAAAAAGGACTGGGGATGTAGCTCAGTGATAAAATGTCTCTGGGTTCATCCCAAGTACCAAAAGATGAAAAAGGCACTTCAAGTCAAAGCAGCCTTTCCCCTGTATAAGGATCCAGCCTGGATTTACTAATCCACAGAAGCGCAGGCTTCAGAGCCAGCTGTAAGAAAATGCTGCTGGAGGTTCCCTAAGAAGACACTGGTTTTGATCAAACGGCCAAACCCAAATTGGTCATCCGCTCTTCACTGGACTCAAATCCAACTGTGCTATTTCCAAAAATTATATTAAGTCATCAAGTATTTATTGAGCTGCTGCTCTGGGCCAGACCCTAAAATGAATAAGCCCTGGTGTCTAGCCTCAAAGAAGTCACCAGTTGGCTACAGAAACAAATGCACACCACTGGCTCTCGTCTGTCCATCCATCTGCCTGTCCATCGGATTTGGGAGGTCTGGGGTGGGGACTAACTCCCTGGGAGGACGTGTGGCTGATCTCAGGAGTCTCATTTCTCATGGAGCAGAGACCTGGGAAGGAGGGAAGGGCTCTCTATAGGCAGGGGCTTGAAGTGATTACGATTCATCCCTTCTAAAGACTGTGCCGCAGTTTCAGAAACAGTTAGAAATTCAGAGCAGCAAGAACGTCCCCAAAATGAGAGCATCAAGAACACTCCAACAGCAAAGCCTCATCCCATGCTGTCAGAAAACACCACCACAAGTGTACCTATCTGTTTCTTTCTGGCTGTGCCCACTAGACAGGCCACCAAGTTTCCAGAACTACCCTAATGGCTGACGATGGGATTCCATCTCCCCATATGGTGATTCACAGGCCTCTGGGTCAAGTCAACCCCAAGGGGCTGGAGCAGTGGCTCAGCAATTATGGTGCTTGCCTGGCATGCTCAAGGACCCAGGTTCGAACCCTAGCACCAAGTACACAATCAATGTCAAAAAAAAACTAATATTTTTCTCACTCTCTCTCTTAAAAAAAAAAAAAAAGATTCGACCCAATCTCAAAAAGGTGCAGGGGGCGGAAGGGTTTGAAAATGTGACTCAGTGGTTAAGCACTACTGGGTTCAATCCCTGTACCAAAAAAAAAAAAAAGAAAGAGTCAACCCAAGTGTTAAGCACCTTCTAAGGTCCCCACCTGGCTAGGTGTTTCCACACGTGCTGCTTCATTTAATTGGAAAAAACCCTTCAAGGTCAGGATCCTTATCTTTCCCCCTTTTTCCAGATGCAGAAGCTGTGGTTCCAAAACTAGGAGTGACTTTCCCAAAGTAACACAAAGCTAACCACGGCACAAGCTGGATTTCAAACTTTTGGTCTGGCTGACCTCAGATCCAACTGCCCACTTTGCCAACCTGGGTGAAGGTCAGGAAATTTCTTGACGTCTGACCCAAGGCACATCCTGGGGAAGTGTCCTGATGGCGCCACGTTTGGTTAAGTAATGGATTTCTTTTGCCACGGAGCCCATCCTTCCCTCCCCTCAGATCCCACCCTTGGTCCTGGCCACCTGCTTTTACATCTTCATCCCTCTTGAAAACCTACCTCCAATACCTGTCCCACACCTGCCAACATCAGCGGCCAACACAGGCACACAGCGACTCATCGTCCTGGAGTTTCCAGGCATCATCGGCCTAGCCCTGGTGGAAGACTGTTCTGGGACAAATGAAATGGAAATGTGGGTCACTTAGGCCAGGAGGCGCTAGATGGATGAGCCTCGTCACCACTGGAGGCTGAAATGCCCTCAGATGGGTCTCAAGTACAAAGTCCCACCAACAAAGCCACGAGGACTGGAGGACGTTGCTAACCTTCCAAGGCCAAGCAGAGCCGCAAACCCTGGCTTGGCCCTGCACTGTCCAATATGGTAGCCACTAGCCACAAGCAGCTACTGTCACATAAAATGTGGCCAGTGAGAATAAGATGTGCCAAAAGAGTAAGATGCACACTGAACTTCAAAAATTTAATACCCCCTCAAAAAATGAGGAGCATAAAAAGTCACATTAATAATTTTTATACTGATGCATGCTGAAATGACAGTGTTGTGCAAATACTAGGCTAAACAAATTCACTCACTAAAGTTAATGTCACCAGCTTTTCTTTTTCTAACATGCTACTAGAAAATTTTAAATTCCAAACGTGGCTCGAATATGTGGTCTGAAGTATATTTCTATTGGACCACACTGGTCTTACACATTTAAAAGACAAGGAGTTAAGACACCAAGTCCGGAGTCTGGGAGGAAGGAAGTTCACTCACAGAAATACAGCCCCAACCCAGGGGCTGATTAAAATTTAAAGACAGCAACCATGTGGACTAAGCCCATATTGAAAACTTTCTTTGGCAATGTGAAATAAAAATGAGGAATAAGGTCAATATGACAGCTGTCCTTCCCAGCACAGTGGGGATCCCACACCACTTCCAATCTCCTCTACAACCAGCACCTGCCCTGCCAGTGCCCTCCAAGGCCAGTGGGCTTGGTTGCAGGACTGACCGCCCACGCAGCTGAGACTTCACAGGAGGCCTTTGAAAGGGGCTCAGCCAGAGAACAACACAGGTAGCACAAGACACACCTATCCCACCGGCTTCACCTAGTCAGCTGAATAACACAGAAAGTTCAAGCACTATTGTGGGGCACACCACAGTGGCTCACTTTATCCAATGCCATTCAAACTCCCCTGACTATAACCCACGGGAGGAAAGGTATTTCACACCATACACACGCATCTGCAAATACAAATAAAAAAAAAAAACTTCCACAATTCCTACCTGTGCCCTGTGCTGTGATGCTACCACTTTTGTCCCTCTATATTCTGTTCTGCGCTATTCCATTCTCTTTAATGCTGATTGACTCCGCACATTGATTTCGCAATCCGTCAACAGGCAGCAATTCCAAGTCCAGCCTAATAACTAAGAGATGCACTCCGGGCTCTGATTTCCACTGCTATATGTACCTTTCTCCGGAATTTGGGAATCCAAATAAGGCCTCAGAATCCTTCTGAACACAGTGATTCAAGCAGCTACCATCAATCCCTTGGAGTGAGAATCAGAAATGAAACCTATTTATTACTATCCTTGATCTCATCCAAACTGCTCATTTTGCAAGCAAAATAATTGTTTCCTGAGGCTCAGCAGGAAAAAGTGATTTGTCCAAGGTCAGGCAGCAAGACCTTTGACGAGCTAGGGCTCCCCAGTACCCACCAAAGCCACTTCTTCACATCCCCAGAAAGGAGATGCAAGTGACATGAAACATTCCAAGAGCATGGGAAAACTGAAAATTTCATATGACCATGAAAAGTCAGCTTATGGACATCCCGTGAAACATGGCAAGGAAGTTCTCGTCACCCACCAAGGAGAAGATAAGGATTCTGAGGTCAGCGGAAACAGCATGCCAAGAGCTGACTCAAAGATGGGGAAGAAACTGACATTGGAGGAGTTTAAAACTATTTCTCAAATGAAACAAGTCAATGGCTGTTTATGGTCCAGCCCCTGGGAGAGGTCAGCCTTGCGCTGATCAGCCATCTTTATTGCAAATGCAAGAACCCTTGTTCAAGTTCACCTCTGTGCACAGCTAAAGTATAAGCAAACCCTTTTCCTAGCTTGGTCCAAAGTCAAGCTACAAAGCAGGCCCTTGAAATTTCAAACCTTATTAGAGAAGGGAAAAAAAAAAAAACTCCTTAGGCAGAAAAGCAAAACATTAATAAGAGTCTCCACTGTGAAACTGAGTATAAATGATCTTTCACCAAAATAACTCAGACCATCATCAAATTACCACCCCTCAAGTCCAATTTGCCAGATCTTTTGCCCAACATTATAAGAATGTGATGAACAGTCGCAGGCTCATAAAAATTAGCTCCTATATCAATTTCTGGTCACACTTCAATCTAAAAGAGGAGGTGAGAGAGACAGGGCCTAAGTCAGATTTCAATCCAGAGACACCAATAGAAACAAAAGGAAAGTAGCCCCGCCCAGCAGGACCATCATGCACCTCTATTTCCTTTACAACAAACATGACCAGAATAACCAATTCTGCAAAAACAGAAAAGGAAAAAATAAAACAAATCTACAAAAACAAATGATTTCCAATTTCCAGCCATCAGTTCTTTTTAAATGACAATAGAACAAAATTTCAAGCAGACTAGAAAGAAGGAATCTGTGAGTTGTGTGTCAAGAGATTCCAGGCCACACAAAGAGATGTGCTGCAATATTTTTATTCCTTGCACCAGAAATAACCTGTTATCCACAACCCTGACTTTTTCAGAGATGCCCCATTCCCATCCCACCATCACCAGCCAATCCTCCTCCACCACTGCTAAACTCAGGCCTACTGTCTAAGAAGGCCTTCAGAGCCCCTTGGAAATTACAAATTCCTTGACCGTCCTAGGCATCGGCCTAAATAATTCAACAGGAAAAAAATTTTAATTATGCCACTTAAAAAAAAAAAAACTCAATTCAAATATGTCAGAACATGGCCAGTTAGCCTTGAAGGATTTTGTTACTAAAAAAATAAAATCTCCCAAATGTAATGGCGATGATGGGAAATGTCAAACCTATGCCACTGTCAAATACCTTTTACAGAATTAGCAAATCTTCAGAAATCCAATTTCAGAAAGCAGGATTGGGGTTCTGTGGTCTGGGGTTACCAGTTCCTCCAAGCCCAGCTGGTGATCAGACCACAGGGGTCTGGGGGTCTCCTACCCAGCTCCCCACCCAAAGTCCCACAAGAGTCCCAAACTGAAAATTATACCAATGTACTTCTTTTGGACAAAAAAAAAAAAAAGAAAAAAATTAGAACTTTTTTTCTTTTTCTTTTTTTTTTTTCTGGAGAGGTAGGGGGTTCAACAAAATCCCCAGCAAGTTCAACTGGACACCAATTTATCACAACCTACCCTTCGTCTTTGGGTAGGAACCTTATTTTTTATCTATCTAATTTCAATTCAGTCAATACGTGTCTTCTGAAAAAAAAATTTTTTTTCCTTTTTTGTTTCACCTTCATTTGATTCATTTTAAGGCCAAAGACTCCACATGAAATACTGTATGCACCGATGCTTTCGTATGCCAAAGGCACATTCCTTTGGGTCTGCCTTTTGTATGTACTGTGATTTTTATTTTTTTATTTTTTTATTTCTTTAAAAAAATAATTTTGCTACTGGCATCAGCTCAGTTGGTGTTTTATCCCAATTCTTCAGCAAAGTGTTCTACCCAGGAAGAGAGATAAGAACCAGAATTTTCATCTCTTAATCCTTCCCTCTTGATAAAAACATAAAATTTTTTTGTTTAGTCAGTAAAATTTGTGCTTTCTTTTTTATCACAACCAACCCCCCAAAATGATCAAAGCTAAAGGATTTCTTCCCCTTCTGAAAGTAATCAAATTTTTGAAAAATACTAAATGTTAAACTACCAACCCCACATCACAATCAAAAAGGCCAGAAACCAATCTGGATTTTTTTTTAATAATAAATTTTTCAAATTGGAAGAGTGAACAGCAGAGAAGGAAAAATTTTCTTCCTTACCAAGGATTCCTCAATCCTTGTCTCCACGAATTGATTCAGTTGCATGTCATAAAAAATGGGCTTCTGTGAATCCACTGTTAGTTTTTTCATAATAATGTTAATTATGCATATCTTATTTTAATGGCGGTCTCTCCTACAAATCTGTGGGCTACTCAATTTGTATAATATATGAATTTACATTTTTTCCACTTAATGTTGCTCAATAAAGGTTCCTGACATTTTCTGGATAAAACAACAACATAAAAGAAATGCCTAAACCTTTCAGGAAAACAAAATCAGAAAACAGTCTTAATTATTCCATCAAAAGAAAAAACACACACAAAACCCAACAAATACAGAAAAAAGAAAGAACGGTTTTCACTCTAACTTTTACAGTTTCGGGGTTTTCTTTCTTTCTTTTTCTTTTAATCATAGGATTGAAATGCAGTAAAATGTAAATGCAAAATTAAAAAAAAAAACTACAATTTTTGGGTGTGTCCAAAACCAACATTTTAGGGTCTATTTTCTCTTTTAAATCCTTCTCATGGAAACAGAAAAACTTTAAATATTGCCAAATGGTAAAATTAGTCATTTTTGCCAGCTGAGCTAAACAAGTTCCAAATTACAATGAAGTATAATTTCTAATTGCTTCATAAAACCAATTCTCCCAGTTTTCCCTAAACTCAATAATTTCCCTCCTTTCCTCATTCCAATTAGTTTTTTTCTCAAACTAAAATGAGTTGGGAAGCCAACCTGACTTTGCTTTTAGAAGGTTTTTTGCTTTCTCCCTTCAAGAACTGAATTCATTCAAATTCCAGCTTAATTTCCATTTACATATTATCTGGATTTGGCTTCAGAAATAAAAATTGTCTCCATGCCCCTGCCAGAATCAAAGTGAAATTTTTCAT
>PVKS010052513.1:0-10739 GCA_004027875.1 Aplodontia rufa
TCCAGAGGGGCTGTACCAGTCTGCAGCTCCACCAACAGTGTGTTAGTGTGCCTATCTCTCCACAGCCCCTCCAGCATCTATTATTGTTTATTTTCTTCATTTTTGCCATTCTGACTGGTGTAAGGTGATATCTTAATGTGGTTTTCATTTGCATTTCTCTGATTACTAGAGATTTAGAGCACTTTCTCATGTATTCATTCATTGGCTTGATCAATGTCCTCTGTTGACAAGTTTCTATTTAGCTCTTTAGCCTATTTATTAATTGGGTTGTTTGTGTTTTTGTAGTTGAGATTTTTTAGGATTTTGTAGATTCTGGATATGAGGCCCCTGTCAGAGGAATCATAGCCCATGATTCTCTCCATTCCCGTAGGAAACCTCTTGACTCTTTTGATTGTTTCCTTGGCAGTGCAAAAGCTTTTTAGCTTTATGGCATCCCATTCACTGATTTTTTACTTTACTTCCTTCACTTTAGGAGACATGTTGAGAAAGTCTTTGCCTACTCCCAACAATTTGAATTCTCAACAAGTTTTTTTTAGGGGTGATACAAACCCGGGAACAAACTGATCCTCAAAGGAGGAAGACAGCGGGAAGGAGATGCTCTGGAATGTCAGCAAGCTCATCTCTGGATGGAGGAACCACCGTTTGCTTTTCCTCTCAGCGTTTCATAGTTTTCTTTGGTGAAAAAAGTATTATGTATAGCACATATGCTATGTATATGCATATATGTATATAATCTTGAAATTAAAAAAGAAAGCATGTGTTTTTTACACATGCGTGTTTATGTCTACATATTTAAATGCCAGGAATAAGTCTTTGTGCTGATTAGCCTTCGGTGGCTCAGGATGTCACACTGCTTTGGATGCTGTGGGAAAACCGTGCTGGTGCTAGGGATGCCTAGGACCCCCCTCCCCACACCTCCTCACTACTGCAGCCCAAACAACCGCTCCTCGCCCCTCCAGGAAGCTGCCGCGCTAATTTGCTTAGCAGAGTCGGGGAGAGCTCCCCTCTGAGAGCGTGCAACGCAGAGGGAGGAAATTGCTGCAGAAGGGAGGCAGGAATATTCAGCCGGCATTAACCTGACGAATTGTATGCAAGAGCTGTAAATTTGATAAGTGCTTATTAAAAATATGAAAATGAGGCTTGAAATTTGCTTGTTTGCCTGAAATGAAGGCTGAGGTTTCCTTGGACTCTAATTGGCTAAAAATTTGGTGAGATGTTCAAAAGTTGGCACCAAATAAAAGAGACATCTATGCAGATGCAAAACGTCCCAAACACTCTGACTGTCCAGTCTCAGGGAGGGAGCAGTGGAGGCCGAGAGAGAAGGGCAGCCTGGTGCTTCCAGTATGGGCTCCCTCTTGCAAACCCCCTCTAAGAGCCTGGACACCCCTGGAGAGGCACAGGAGCAGAATCACCAGCAGATTGCCCTCTCTGAGTGCTAGGGCTGGGAGGGGCAGGCGGAGGTCTCAGGCCCTCCCCATGGGGGACCATGGGCTTGGGCCCCTCCCTCTCCCATTTGGAGCCTGGCTTGCCATCTGTCCTGTCAGCAGGGTGGGGCTCTCTCTGCCCTGCCCAGCCCCAAGAGGAGCAACATCCCCTCCTCAGTGACCTCCAAGGTCTCAGAGTGAGTAAGGGGCAAAAGTCACCTCCTCCAAGAAGCCTCACCTGCCTTCCACCTAGAGGAGCTGCTGTCTCTGCCAATGCATGGCTCCATGGTCATTTCCAAAGAACCCCAGCACTGTCATGTCCCTTGGCCACGGGGGAGGCTGGACAGTATTTGCCAAGTGAACACTTGTTGGTGAATGAACGTGAGCCCGTTTGGTTGTATAAGTGGGGAAGAGTGCGTCTGTTTACTCTCTGTCTCTGGATAGGATGCAGCCAGGCCAGGGTCACACCTGTCCTGTACTTTAGAGGGCTCCCTCCCCTGGGGCCTCTCAGCACTGAGGAGCTGCCAGCAGGAGAGGAGGGAGGGCAGGAGGACAGAGTTCCCAGAACAGGATTCCTGCAGCAACAGGGAGTTCCAGAGCCCTGCTGCAGACCCTCCACGGAGCCACTGCAGCCACAGTCTTGCCCAAGACACCTGTCAGGAGTCATCTGGGAGGAGTAGCAAGGATTGAGGACCTGATGGGAAGGGCTAAGCTGTACAGTGCCTTGTACTCCTCTGGTCTGTGCTTCCATTTTTGCAGGGAGTGGAGCAGGAAGCTGGAGTTTGTCCCTGCTGAGCAGAGATGCCCTGGGGCTGCTATAGACACCAGGGTCAGGGAGATGAGAGTCTGATGGAACTGCATCCTAGACTCTTTTTCCTGAGACTCATCTTAAAGCTAGTTCAGAGAGACCAGGAAGCTCTAGCGCAGCCCCATGTGCCTCAAGGGCAGCTGTCGGGTAATCGCTAATGGTCTGCTGAGAAGCAGTTGGGCCAGCCAGGCATGTGACAGTGACATCCCAGCATCCGAGGCTCCTGCCTCATGTCCTTGCTCCTACATCTGGGCAGGAAGGGGTCCGGATCCCAGGGGAGCTGACTGCATCATGGAGGAGTTTCCTCAGAGCAGTAAAGGAAAGGTTGGGGACCTATTTCTAGTGTCACAGCCCACGCCTACTGGGTGACTGGTGGCCAGAGGTTCATCTTTCTAGAAGGCCTGCGAAACCAGGAATTCCCTCCAGGCCTCACCCCAGCCTCCCTCCAGCCATCCTCCTCCAGCCTTTGTGACGTCACTGCTGTTGCCATGGGAACCCTGCCAACTGAGTGGATGACTTCACAGGCAGGCAGGAGGGACTTGGGCCCTGGGTCTTGCAGCAAAGGTCTTTGACAATTAGCCAAATGGGAAAGGGAAGCAGGGGAGCCACCTGGCAGGGAGGCACAACTGGTTTTAAGGTGATAGCATTTCCCCTCCACCCAAGCCTGGGAGCTGGAACTGGAGATGGGGACAGGTCCTTTCCTCCCCCATGGATGTGGGACAGGAAGGGGAGGGGCCTGTGCCTGCCTGAGCTGAGGGCCCACAGCAGGAGCAGCTTCAAGCCTCAGTTTCCCCTCTCAGAAAGTGGGGTCAAGACTGCAAACTAAGGGCTTTCTGCTACTCCGTCCCACGAGGGCTACTCAGTGCTAAACACTGGCACTCTGCCTGGCCAGACAGGGTGTCTTGCTCATCCTGCTCAAATCATGGCCAGAAGGCTTCTCCCAGCCTGCAACCTCTGCCCAGAGTCCCCGATTGGCCCAGCCACTCTGGGGAGCCCAGCATGTGGCCCCTGATACCAACAGTCTCCCAGACACCTGCTCTGAGCCTCACCAGGACACTGCTGGGTTGCCATGGGGACGAGCAGGAGGGGCAGTGTGGGTGTACACAGCTGACTGGACCCGTGGAGGACGCACACGGGTGTAGACGTGCAGTCCTGTGTGTTTCCTCAAGCTGAAGCACAGGCTCACCCAGCGTCTGCATCTGTGTGAGGACAGCAGCTTATGGGCTCCCCACCAGGAAGGGGATCCCTGCCTACACACGTACATGCCATAGGGCACAGGAGGCAGGCCACGTCCATGCCACGGAATTTGCACAAAGCTGCCCGCTTGAGCAGACGCATTCTGATCCCCAACAGGACACAGCCCTGTGTTTCCTTGTAGGCCAGGCTTCCCTCTTCCTAGCTCTCCCGGGCTGAGTGTGCCCCAGTTCTCCTGAATGAAGCCACGCTGCCATGAACATCTCCAGGGCAGGGTTCCCCACCTCCCTCCTGAACCTACCGGACCCCAGGAAGATGTGGAGGAAGAAGCCACTCAAAGCCCAGCACCCATCCACCGAGGGACTAACTGCACAGCGGTCATCTCCTGGGGCCCCACAGGCAAGGACAGTTGGGATGGATCTGCCTGTGTGATCCTCCCAGCCCACTGCACAGACAACAAAACTGAGGCTCAGAGAGCAAGAGCCCAGGCAGCAGGACTGCGGCCCACGCAGCCCCCAGCAACGGGGCAGGCAGCACCACAATTCCCTCCAGGGCCTTGCAAGGAAGGGTTCCACCTTCACTCTGGGAGCTCAAGTGGAATTAAGGAAATTCCTCTGGTTTCCTATTAAGGAAACAAGCTCAGAGAACTAATGTAACTTGCCCAAGGTCACAGAGCCCTCAGAAAGTTCTTGAGCTGGGGAGGGTTGAGGACAGGGCCCCAAGAATCAGACAGCTTCCTGGCAGGGCCCTGCCCCCCAGCCCCTACCCGGCCAGAGCAGCTGCAGCCAGGCGGGTGGGCAGGTCACCGGGCCCCAGCCGCCTCTCCAGCTGATGCAGGACGAAGACCAGAAGCTAATGTAATACAATTCTCCGCCTTTAGAGTGCTGTGGCAGTGGCCACCTCTAACGATTAGCTCCGATTTTTCTTGGCTGTCTTTTCCTAGCTGCACGCAGATGTGCCCCTTGGTCCACCTCTCGGCTCCCAGCCCCGCTCCCTGTCCTCAGCCCACCTGCCCAGGCTGGCGAACAGAGGCGCCCCCAGGAAGGATCATGAGCAGACACCAAGGCCAGGGAGCCCACACAGCAGACCCGCTTGTCCCCGCAGCCACTTGCACCTCTGCACCACATGGACCTCTGGGCATGTGGCCTGGATGGTGCTGCCCAGGCTGCGGCTGGGGTGAGCTCAAAGCTCTGCAGCTCCTTCCCTGGGCAAGGCTTCTATCCTCTCAATGTGCCCCTCAGCTGTCCCCCTCAGCTGTTCTCCTTGGCACACAGACCGTGATGCAAGTGGAAAACGGAGGCCCAGAGTTAAGAAGTGACTTGTCTGAAGTCACAGAGCCAGTGGAAGACGCCAGGAAGGTCTGACCTGGGGTCAGGACACAGCACTAAGAAGACAACAGGAGACCCCAATCCTGGTGCTTCTGGCCCCCTAGCAATTCCTCCTGCCTGGCCCGTAGCCCGGTAGTGCTGGGCACGGCAGGCAGACGCCGCTGGTCAGGAATGCAGAATCGGCCTTTAAATACCTCAGCAATTCCGTGCCATGGCATCTCTCTTCCCCAGGCCGCCGGAGGCGCTGCGCTGCGCTGCTGAGGCCTAATGAGCTGTGAAGGTTCATTTTTCAAAGTTAAACATTTCCCGGGCTCCCTGGTCCAGCCTCTAGACACAGCCTGGTACCGGCCTGGGTGCAGAGCCAAGACAGCCCCTCCGGGAGGCCATCTTCCACGCGGGATCCATGACACCCTCATTTCTCACACCCACCACAGGCCAACGGAACAGCTACCCCAGGGGCCAACTGTGGGAAGCAGAGCTGAGGCTGGACAGGGACTGGGCAGCAGGAGCAGAGGCTAGAGGCCCAGCTCGACCCAGTCTTCAGAGGCACCTAAGCCCTGCCCCATCCTACAGCTGAGCAAGTGAAAGCAACATGAAAGTCCCCTCACGTCACACCCACGGGGCCCTGTCCAACTTGAATCCCTCAGGGTCTAACACAGGGCCAGGCACACAGGAGATGCTCAGTGTCTGCTGGCAGGAGTTCCCCACAAGGCTGCCAAGCAACCAGTGGCAGTCATGTATGGAGACCCCAGACCCTGCATCCCCTGCACTAGCCTAGGGGACTCTCACTGATCTCCTGTCTGCTGGTTCAGTCAGGTTCATTTGGCACCTGACCTGGCTCAGACCCCTCATCTCTGGGTGGTGCATGTGGTAGGAGAGAAAAGGATCTGGCCTCAGGCCCAGCCCTGCTACTGCCTGACCCTGTCAGGTTGGTCAAGCCCCCTCTTGGGCTTTTGGAATCTCCATGTGCAATTTGGTGACATTAATTAGTCTCTTGATCTGGGGGCTTCTACACTTACCTTCTTCCAAGCCTCTATCCATTCTGACCTTATCACTTTCAAATTCCTGAAGAGGCCTCTGGGTCCATCATCATTCATTCTATATCCTCCTCCATCATACAGAAATCTGCTTATCTATTCACTTACCATCCACATCCATCTACCTATTATCGACCCACCCATGAACCTATCTGTCTGTTCATCCATCCATTTGATCCATGCACCCTCTTATCCATCCATCCACCCATCCATACAACAGTGCATCCATCCATCCATCTGTCCCATCCATACCTCCAAACATTCATCTGTTCACCCACCCATCCACTTATCCATCCATCCATCCACTCACCCATCCTACCAACCATCCATCTGTCCATCCACTCACTCATCCACCCATCTGCCCATCCATCCATCCACCCATCCATCTGTTCACCCACCCATCCACTTAGCCATCCTCTCATCCATTCACCCATTCATCCACCCATCCATCTGTCCATCCACTCACTCATCCACCCATCTACCCATCCATCCATCCACCCACTAATCTGTTCACCCACCCATCTACTTATCCACCCATTTACCCATCCATCCATCCACCACCCATCCTTCCAACCATCCATATGTCCATCCACTCACTTATCCACCCATCTCCCCATCCATCCATCTACCCATTCATTCGCTTTCTCACCCATCCACTTAGCCATCCACACATCCATCTGTCCATCCACTCACTCATCCACCCATCTACCCATCCATCCATCCACCATCCATCCACCACCCATCCATCTGTCCATCCACTCACTTATCCACCCATCTACCCATCCATTCATCCACCCACCCTTCCACCCATCCATCCATTCATTTATGAAGCACATGTGCCAATAATGCAATGTTCTAGAACAAAACCCCAGGTCCCCAACTCCTGACCTAGTGCAGTTTCCAGGATGCCAGGAGCTCGATGGCTCAAGAGCACTCATTCCCTCACTGCATTGGTGCTAATCCCTCCTAGGCCTCATGGAGACCTCAAAAGGGAAGACACCAGACCCTCCCCACTGCATTGGCCCTGCTATAGGATGTGTGGACCTGGCCAAGACCTTTCCTACCTATATTGGGAACATGACCGCAGAGGCTTCAAGTCGGGCCACACCAAGGAAGCTGGCTGGCTCAGGGATTGTAAATGACAATGTGGCACAAAAAAGCACAAACAAGGGGATAAGATTCGTTTTGTCCTTGCCACCACAGGTTCTCAAGGGTCTGTGGTGCACCTGGGTTACACCCAGTTGAGGTAGGGTGAGGCTGCCCTGCCAAACCCCTGCAGATGCCAGAGGAACAGGGTCAGCTGGCAGTCCCCAAAGGTACCAAACACCCAGAAATACATGCACCATTCCTTGGCAAGCCAGGGCTTGGGGACTGAGCTGGGGATCTGTTGTTCCCCATATCTCATTAGCACACACACACACACACACACACACACACACACACACATGAGTGTGCACACACACGTGCATTCATTCTACCTACAGTGGAGCAGGTAGAGAGGCCCAACTATTGAAACAAAAAAAGAAAAAATATGATAGGCCTACAACCTGGCTGAATCTCCAGGGAACTTTGCTGAGTGAAACCAAACCTAATCCCCAATGTTACATACCGGATAATTCCATTTGTATATTATACTTGAAATTGCAAAATTACAGAAATGGAGAACAGGTTAGTGGTAACCAGGAGTCAGAGATGAGGCTGGAGCCAGGGAGGTACGTGGGGCAATAAAAGGGTCACGTGGATGTAGCTCAGTGGTAGAGTGTTTGCCTAGCATATTGAGGCCCAGAGCTGGAAAAAAAAAGAAAGAAAGAAAGAAAAGAAAAGAAAAAGAAAAAAGCAATGAGAGAAATCTTTGCGTGATGGGACTTTCAGCATCTGGACTGAGCGCTGTCAGCATCCTGGTGGCTGCATGGCTATCATTTTGAAGATGCTGCCACAGGGGGAAACCGGATAACAGGTACATGGAATCTCTATATTACTAGGTAGGACTGAACAATTATCTCAAAAAGTTTAACTATCAGTAAATAAAACAATGCTATCCAAAATAGATGCCACTTCTCGATAAAACACAAAAGACCAGCAGGATCAGTAGAGATGGCAAGAACTGAAACCTGATCCCTATCTCATACCATAGATAAAAATGAATTCTCCAGGGGCTGGAGTGGTGGCTCAGCGGTTGGAGTGCTTGCCTGGCATGCGTGAAGACCTGGGTTCAAACCCCAGCACCACATACACAACTAAGTGTCAGAGAAACAAGGGCCAGACAAAAATAAATTTTAAAAATTGATTCTTTCTCAGAGAGTGGGGGGCTGGAAGTGAAAATGCAAACATCAGAGTGAAGATATGTGAATGCATATAATCAAGAAAGGAAGAATTTTTAGAGAACAAATTCCCACAAATGTATCCAGTGAAGGCAGGCATTCAATAGAAGAATGTGTAAGAGTTTTGAACATAAACTTTGCAAAGGAGGATATCCAAATGGCCAATAAATATGAAAAATTCCTCAGCCGAAGGACTAAAGTGGAAAGGACTGAAAACATCAAGAGTTGGCAAAAACACAGAAGAAGCAGAGCTTTCATCTAGTGCTCATGGGAATGCACAGCCACTCGGGAAAACTGTTCTGCAAAATCTACTAACATTGAAAGTGGGCATGACCTACAACCCTACTATGACCCTCTCAAGGTACTTGGGCAGTAGAAGTACATGAGTCCACGATATTCACGACTGTGCTATCCATAGTCACTGAAAAACGAAACCACCAAACGTCCATCAAAAGCAGAACAAATAAGTGGAATACTATACAGCACTGAAAAGAGCAGACTATACCTACAACAACATTTGGCTCTCAGACCACTGTGCAGAGCAAAGTAGCCAGCCTCAGCTGAACATACCCCCTGTGGGTCCACCCATGTCGAGTCCAAAAACAGGACCACAAATCAGGATAGTGTTTTTCCTCGAGGGAAGAGGAGTGGTGGGGCTGGAGCGGTGGCTCAGTGGTTTCGGTGCTTGCCTGGCAAGCACGAGAACCCAGGTTCAAACCCCAGCACCACGTACACAACTGAGTGTTGGAGCAACGAAGGCCATGTGAAAAACTCAATAAAGTTGTTTCTCCCTTTCTCTGTCTCTCTCAATCTCCCTATCTCTTTGAAAAAAAAAAAAAAGAGGAGTGGTGACCATGAGGACACAGGATGGAGGATTTCTGAGATACAGGTCATATTTTATTTCTTGACCCAGCTGGTTCTTATGCGGGATTTCACCTTGTGATACTTCATGGAGCTGCATTTGTTACTTTTTAAAAAGCTTTGTTTATTTTGGTTTTTTTTTTTTTCAAGAATGGCATGGATAGGAGCTTCCAGCAGAGCATACTAGGTTGCCAAATCCTCTTTACAAAACACAGCTATAGCAGGGCACAGTGGTGCACGCCTGTAATCCCAGCTACCTGTGAGCCTTAGGCAGGAGGATCTCAAGTTCAAAGCCAGCCTGAGCAGCTTAGTGAGGCTCTAAGCAATGTAGTAAGACCCTGTCTCAAAATTAAAAAAAAAAAAAAATATATATATATGGCTGGGGATGTGGCTCAGTGGTTCAAACCCTGGTACAGAAACAAAACAAAAACAAAAAAAAAACACAGCTGTCAAACTAGTCAAAATTCTCAAAAACAATCATTTCCACATCCTAGAAATTGACCAAATTTATTTATGAAAAAACACGGAGCTTTGGCTAAGACAAGGGAATCTGTACTGTGCTTACCTGGAACTGCTCCTGCCTCCTGCAGCCCCAGCTCCCACCCAGCACCTCCCACCCCAGATCAGCTGGGGGGTCACCTAAGCAGGGCAGACAGTGAATGCTGGAAGCGTCTCTGGCAGGGGTTGATTTGGTTTGGAGCAGAGGCACAGAAGCCCCGCTCAGCGCCGCGCATCGCATCTGAGTGATGAGCAGCAGTCTCCATGGCACACGCAGGGGGAAGCCACCCAGAGTACTGGGCTGAAACTGTGATCCTGCCTGGCCCGCACAGAGATGGGAGAGGGTCTGGCAGGAAGAAAAGCCTTGAAACCTGGCTGATCTTTGCTTGCGCTCCAAGACCATCCAACTTCTAATCAGTCCCTGACCTCAAAGCGATGCAGACAAAGCCAGAATTAAAGTGAAAAGCAGGGGTCATAAAGGAAGAAGAAACAGAGACATCAGGGCTCACCTGAAGGGAAATTCACAGCTTTAGTACAGGGTAAATTACGACACAAACAAAAAAACCCCAGCAACACTAGCAAGTCTCAGGGGTGAAAAATCGAGTCGCGAGCCACTAGGACGCATTGCCCAAACTGTTCGTTTTCAACACAAGGATGTAAGACATGGAAAGAAACAGAGAAGGGGCGACCCTTACCCAGAAGAAAAAATCATCAATCAACAGAAACTGCCAGCACCCCTGGACGTTGATAGAACAGAGGCTTCAAAGCAGCTAACATAAACAGGTTCAAGGAAACAAGAACTGATTAAAGAAATAAAGTATGACGATGAGTGAGAAGACAGAGCCTCAACGAGGAAATCATCTCAAAAAGGGGAAATTTGAGGGCTGGAGCAGTGGCTCAGCGGTCACAGCACTTGCCTGGCATGCACAAGGACGCAGGTTCAAACCCCAGCACCATCTGCGCAGCGAAGTGTTGGAGCCACAAGAGCCACATGAAAAACTAAATAAGATTGATCTTCTCTTTCCCTCTCTCTCACTGTCCCTCTCTTTTAAAAGGGGGGTGGGATTTGGAGTTGAAAACTATAATAACTGAAATGAAAGCATCAGTAGCAGAGTTACCGAAAAAGGGCAGCAAAGGAGAAAAGAAGAAAATGACTGAGACCTAAAAGACAACCAAGAGGGGCTGGAGCGGTGGCTCAGCAGTTTCGGCGCCTGCCTGGCAAGCACAAGGACCTGGGTTCAAAACCCAGCACCACGTACACAATGAAG
>PVKS010052514.1:0-10730 GCA_004027875.1 Aplodontia rufa
GAAAATCCTTTCAAGTTCTCACATTTGGATTCCAGGATTCTAAGCATGCTGGATTCTGAAAAAACAGCATCTCTAAGATGGTACCTTGCAAAATTCTTCATAAAACTGTAGCTCCCATCTGGAATGAATGGGGGCATTGAGATGGGGCTTTAGGTATTTACCTACCTTTCAAACTTATATTTCCACTGCAATTCCAAATTGATTCACAACTGTATAATGATTAGCACTCTATGTGTGTGAATGTGTATCAATAAGCATATGATGTTTAGTTCTTTATCCTTTTCTTAACTGATTTTTAGGTAGTGTTACCTGAATATGGTTTTGAACAGTTTCTCTTTGCTTTGGAACTCAGCCTACAGTAGCTACTTCTTTGGTGGATGCAGATATTCCTCTTCCTGGCTGCTGAAGAGCTATGTTTCTAGATGTTCTTCCTTTCACAGTAGCCCTTCTCTCATAAAAACTCCTCTATCTCCCTGGCTTCCTTCTTTACTGATGATATCATACATATTCTTCTGTCTGTCTGAATTTTGCCAATTTCCACAACTGTTTCTGAGATTCCACAGCATTTGAAATGCTGTTTGTCCAAACAATGATCTCAGATTTTTCTTCTTGTAGATGTAATTATTTGTATTGATTGCACTGATCCTCCTGGCAAGAGGCTAATTTTTACTTCCCGGTCTTCATTCTATCAGATATAAAGTCCTATGTTATTAAACAGTCCCATATCAACATGAATGAATGGGCTACTTACACCAAACATCTACTTCCTACCTCTGTGGCCATTATTCCAGAACCAGACTCCCTCTCTTTTCAGGAGAGCTACCCGTGTCTAACTTCCTCATTCCTACTTTTCCTTACCATTCCAAACTCTTCTTCCAGATTCAGCCTGTGAAGCACAACCCCAGCCATTATTCTCTCATAGAACAATACAATCGATCTCTGCCACCACCAGCACATCCATAAAATTAAGTAAAAAGCTCACCGTGGCACTGGAGCCCTTCCATGCTATTAATTCAACTAAATTTTCTAGCTGTCAGCTGCTATTCTCCTATACTAATTTTATATTTCAACCAAACCAAATTTCTTGCTGAACACATACTAAACTTTTTCTTGTTAGCTAATGTTTGTGGCCTTCACACTGCTGAGACTCTTCTCCTGTCCATACAGTGTAGCCCCAGTTATAGTTTTCTGGATTCCTCATTTATCAGTGTCCCTTTCAAATGTACTTTCCACAAGACCTTTGCTAACCCTTCTGATTAGATGTGATATTTTATCTTAATCCTCTATAGCAGCACATACCTCTCTTCAGACATTTATCCTAACTTCATTTATGTTAGTTACATGTGCTTTATCCTTTCCATAGCTGTAAAGCCCACCTATATAAGCCACATCCTAACTATCTTTGAATACCTTGAAAGGCTAACCTCATGTGTCATTGTTACATTGTTAATACACTGAGTTCACTTGAAACTTTCTGATTATACTGAGGTTTTCTGACTTAAAGTCCAATATCTGGTAAGATGATCAAATCAACTAATAAAACCAATAATCTAGGGTAAAACTACAGACTGGATCTGGTTTAAGGAACAAAACTTCAAAAGTATGCATTATTTCTGCCACATATGAAACTATAAAAAGTGATAAATTTTTAAGGGTTTTGAGTCAGATAATCTTACACTGAATTCCAGTACAAGCACTTAATCTACTTAATCTCTTTAAGCCTTTATTTTTTTGTATATAAGAAGGTAAAGATAGATTATCTACCCCAATGGGCAGTTATAAAGACTGAGTGAGAGAATACCAGCTAAATACTTAGATAAAGCCTTGTATAGGGTGAACACTCAATAAACATTAGCAAGTACGATCATAATTCCACCATCACTACTTCTCAGCCACACTTAATAATGATGGTTCTGAAATTATTTCAGAGCAGAGATCCTGCTAGAATATGGTGATCTAATTTGGGATCTGTCAATTAACAGTAATCAAAAGAGCTGCAAGAGTACCCAAAAACCACCAACTGTGGAGAATAAAAGTCACAAGAACAACATATAGGAGGAAGTAGCAGAAGACATTGAAATTATGGTATTTAAAATGGTGTTTGATGAAGCATTTAATATTTATCTCAAAAATATTTAGAATTCAGAAAATGAAAACAGCAACTGAAGTTAATATTCCAAGGAAAACATCAATGTCCACCCAATGTTGAGTACTGAATGTTATATAGAGGACTAAAAGTGCCTCTGGAGCATACTGGGATAACACTAACAATGTCTGGGATGGTGTTAATATAAATACATTGAAACAAGGCAATGACAGGTGGCTTCCAGTGTTTCCCACACATAAAACAGCTTGGAGGTGTGGGGAGCTGTCATGGAGTCCTCTGTCTGCTCTGCACTCTTACCTGAACTCTCGTCCAAACTCTCCTCGGAGACGTGCTCATTCTGATGGACCCACTCGCCGTTGCACTTGAAGAATATCTGCATGGCTGGCCTTGCTTTGCACCTGAGTGCAATAGGGTTGCTCTTGATGATGTAAGCATCGTCTGGCTCCTCTATGAAATGAGGCAGTGTCCCAGGAGCTGATGGGATAGATTCAGGAAGAACTTCACTATTGTCGGTTCCTACAAAATTGAAGAGGACATCAGAACACAGCTTAAACTGATAGTTCATACATAGGAACACAATGCTGAACTCAAATTGCCTTTAGGAATGTAGGCTGGAAAACCCATGTTACTATGATGTGCCTGAAAGACCAGCACAGATAAAAGTCCTCTAGAAACTGAGATAGAATAATATGGTACCTTTAGTTGATGCTCCTTGAATCTGACTGACAAATGAAAAAATGAATATGAGAGCCCTCTAACTACTGTTCCAATCTGAGTGTTGTGAGAAGAACTAAGATAAATATTTGTGGGGTTAGTCTGACCTCAACTTCACTTTAGTATAATTGGATTATCTGGCATCCTACATTGGATAGCTCACCAACTTACAACCTCTTCAAAATCAATGTGTATTCACTCTCCTTGCCTTTGGCCTACTGTCTGCCCCTGTAACTTCAATGTGATACATGATAGACTGTATTACCAAGGGTGAGAACTAAAACCACTAAAATAGTTCTGAGCAGACAGCTAGCAGCTATGATGACATCTGTTCAAAGAGAAGGCACAGATATGACTCTCCTTTAACCTCAAGGAACTGATGAAGTATTATTAAAAGGGAAAAGTCAGAGCCAAGACTTTGGTTCCTACATTTAGCAAGGCCTTAAGTCTCTGGAACTGGCACAGATCAAGGATAGAGCAGTGTAAGTGATGAGTACGGAGCGTACAGTCAAGACAGTTAGCCTGTGACTTCCAAAGGCCACCCCACTAAAAGAACAAAGAAAGTGAAGATTTCAATACCAAGATCAATTAGGAGCTGGAAAGGCCTTTAAACCAAACCATTGCTCAAAACTAAAATGAGGAAAGTCACCTAGTGAACTACTGGAAGAACAATCCCACACACCAGATCCAGCTCTCAGGACAGGGCCTGTGGCTCAGATTGGCATTCTGCATGTGTCAGTGACATATGGAACAGAGCTTCTTATTCACACATAAGTCAATAACCCAATCCACTAAACACTGTCAGAGGTAAACAATAATTCATTAATTTTAGGGGTAATGTTCTGCTTTAAAAACCTTTAGGAAGAATTCTCAATTACTAAAAAAACAAAGATTGGGTGGGAAGGCACGAATTTTAACAGGTATTTTGTACAGGGAAGAAAATAAAAGACATTGAGTCCTTACACTGACTCTTTACCACCAGGAACACAGAAAAAGGATTTGTCACTGCAATGAATTAAACATAATAATAGCTTGGTTCTTCCAAACAAGATTTTCTTCCCCATTAAATACATGAACTTAAGGGGAAGAAAACAGTTTCAAATAACAAAGAGCCTAAGGTACTTACTATAAGCCTTCCATTTGCAATGGAAAAACTAACTCATGTGTAAACAATTGGAAGTATCAAAAAAATCACCATAAAGCAAGTACTTTAAAAGCTAAGAACAGGTGCTCAGGACACAACTGGTAGGACCCCCATCTGGAGCAGCCCTGCTCAGGACCAACCAGGGAATGTTCTTGGCCTGGAGAAACTCCGCCTACCTGATACCCTGAGTTCTGGCTGGGGCCTGTTTGAGTCCCACCAGAAGGCACTCAGGACACAAAAGGTAGGATGGTAGGACCTCAGTCTAGAGCAGCACCTGTACAGGACCAACCAGGGGTGGTTCCCCACCTGGAGAAGCACCACCTACCTGACACCCTACATTCCAATAGGTTCAAATTTGCAACATTGAGCCTAGAAACAAAAGGTAGAGCAAAATAAGGACCCAGGGATAAACAGCATCTGGAAGAAGGTGATCATCAAAGAGCTGGAGGCTGGTGTGACCCTTTGACTTGCAAGGAAAAACCACCTAGAGAACAGCCTACCTTCTGTTCAGGAAATCGCAATTCAAAGATCCAGAAGAAGCTCTTCAAGAATGAAGACTCTAACAAGAAGAGATTCACCTCAAACCTAAAACCCCCAAAAAGGATGCCACAGATAGGGATTAAGATGAAAACATTGAAAATATTATCAATGATCTGATTACTGAAAAGGAATAATGAGCTAAAAGAAGATATAATGAAGGGACTAAGTGATAAAACTCAAGAGATGAAAAACTCTATTATCAAAGAAATAAACATACTCAAAAAGGAAGTAACATAACTCAAATCTGCAGTCCATGACATGAGAGGAACCATGGAAGAATTTAATAATAGACTAACTTCTATAGAAAGTAGAACCTCAGCTCTTGAAGAAAGAACTTCTGACAATGAGGACTGAGCAAGCTTGAGTACACATATGGCAAAGGAAAAAAATAACCTCACAGAACACAAACAGAATTTTAAAAATGACTGATGAAATGAGAAGAAACAAACTAAGAGAAATTGGAATACAGGAGGAAATTGAAATACAAACTAATGGGATAAGGAACATTCTCATGGAAATTGGTAAAGAAAATTTTGCTCATATAAAAATAAAGTTAGATATGCTCATCCAGGAAGCTTACAGGACACCCAATAGGCCTAATCAAATGAGAACCTCACCAAGACACATCATATTCAAGATGTACAACAGGGAAATCAAGGAAAGAATATTGAAAGCAGCAATGGAGAAACGTCAAATCACATTCAGAGGCAAACCTATAAGAATCACATTTGACTTTTCTGTTCAGTCTCTGGAAATTAGAAGATCATGGAAGGATATCTTTCAATGCCTGAATGAACACAACATGCAGCCAAGAATACTATACCCAGCAAAGCTCAGCTTCAAATTTGAGGAGGAAATAAGAACTTTTCATGATAAGAACAAATTTGTAGCATTCCTAAACAGAAAGCCAGCATTTCAAAGAATCCTCAAAGATAAATTCCAGTTAGAAGAACAATCTAACATTCCTCAAAATTCACAAACAGAGAAAATTCAATAAAGGTACAGGCTATCAACAGACAACTAAGACAACACAGAACTTACTAATAGGCCTGGAGCAGTGACTCGACAGTTACGGTGCTTGTCCGGCATGTGTGAGTACATGGGTTCAAACCCCAGCACCCACATACACAATTAAGTGTGAAAGCAACGAAATCCATGTGAAAAACTCAATAAAAATTGATTCTCTCTGTCTCTCCCTCTCTCACTGTCCTTCTCTCTTAAAAAAATACTAATAAAATACAATGAATATGAACCACAACCACATAACTATTCTAACAGTGAATGTGAATGGTCTAATGAACCAATCAAAAGACACAGACATGGAGATTGGCTCAAAAAACAAAATCCAACAATATGCTGCTTACAGGAAGACCACCTTACAGCCAATGACACTCACAGATTAAGGGTAAAAAGATGGAAAAAAATCTACCAGAAATACAGACCAAGAAAGCAAGCAGGAGTTGCAATTCTTACACAAAGTGGATTTCAAACATAAATTAATCAAAAGAGATAAAGAAGGCTAGAACATCCTAGTAAAGGACACAATACAACAGGAACAAATAACCCTAGTAAATATATACTATCCAAACAACAATGCCCCCACTATGTGGAAAAAATACTTCAAGATATAAAAACCACTTATGTACCTCAACACAATAGTACTGGGAGATTTTAACACTCCTCTATCACCAACAGACAGATCATCAAAGCAAAAAAAACAATAAAGAGATCTCCAGTCTTAACAAGACCACAAATCAAATAGACATAACAGACCTCTACAGAATATTCCACCTCAAATTGGCAGAGTATATTTTCTTCTCAGCAGCACATAGATGCTTCTCCAAAACAGATCATATTGTAGTTCACAAAGGAAATCTCAGCAAATGTAAAAAGTAGACATTATTCCATGCATTCTATCAGACCATGATGCCACGACCCTAATAATTAATAGCAAAAAACACGGCACGAAAAACACAAATATGTGGAGATTGAGCAACACCTTATTAAATGAAGAATGGATCAAAGAAGACATGAGGACAGTAATTAAAGAATTCTTGGAAGAGAATGAAGACACAACATAATGAAACATTTGGGACACCATGAAAGCATTCTTAAGGGGAAACTTTATTGCACTGAGTGTCCGCATTAAGAATCAAGAGAGATTCCTAACAAATAAGCTTATGCTCCAACTCAAATTTCTACAACAGGAAGAACAGCCTAACCCCAAAGCCAACAAAAGATAGGAAATAATTAAGATCAAAGCTGAAATCAAAGAAATTGAGAACAAAAAAACAATAAAAAGAATCAACGAAGCTAGGAGCTTAGAAAAACTAAGATTGACAGAACCCTAGCTAATCTAACTAAATGAAGGAGAGAATAAATGCAAATAGACAAAGTCACCAACAAAAATGGGGTGATCATCACTGACCCTGTTGAAATCAAGCAGATTATCCGAATATATTTTGAAAAATTATACTCCTCTAAATCAGATAATCTGGATGATGTGGACAAATTTCTAGACACATACAACATCCCCAAATTGACACAGGATGACACTGAAATCCTAAACAGCTCAACAACAGGTACCAAAATCCATTCAATGATTAAAACTCTTCCAAAGAAGAAAGCCCAGGACCTGATGGATTCTTTGCAGAGTTTTACCACACCTTTGAAGAAGAGCTAACACCTCTCCTTATGAAGCTATTTCAAGAAATTGAAAAAGAGCGAATTCTCCCAAACACTTTTTTTGAAGCAACCATAACTCTGATACCAAAACCCAACAAAGACATATAAAAAAAAAGAAAACTACAGACCAATATCTCTCATGAATATTGATACAAAAATCCATAATAAGGTTCTTGCAAACTGCATTCAAAAACACATTAAGAAAATAATTCATCATGATAAAGTGGGCTCCATTCCAGGTATGCAAAGCTGGCTCAACATACACAAATCAATAAATGTGATTCATCACTTAAACAGAATTAAGGACAAAAATCATATGACCATCTCAATTGGTGCAGAAAAGGCCTTCGATAAAATCCAGCGCACATTTATGCTCAAAACTCTAGAGAAAATAGAGATCAAGTGAACTTACCTTTATAAAGGCCAGACATGCCAAACCCTCAGCTAGTATAATACTAAATGGAGAAAGGTTGAAAGCATTTCCACTGAACTCGGGAACAAGACAAGGCTGCCTGATTTCACCACTTTTATTAAATATAGTTCTCTAGACCCTGGCTGGAACAATCAGGCAAGAGAAGGCAATCAAAGGGATAACAATAGGAAGGGAGGAAATCAAACTATCTCTTTTTCACTGAGGACATGATCCTATATCTGGCAGATCCAAAAAATTACACTAGAAAACTGCTAGAGCTAATAAACAGATTTGACAAAGTAGCAGGCTACAAGATCAACACCCATAAATCAATAGCTTTCCTATATGCCAACAATATATTAGAGCAAAAGAAGAAATTGGTTCCATTCACAATATCCTCTAAAAGAATAAAATACCTGGAAATTAATCTAACAAGGGAAGCAATAGACCTATACAAGGTAAATTATTGAACACTGAAAACAGAAATTACAGAAGAACTGAGAAGATGGAAAGATGCTCTGTGCTCCTGGTTAGGCAGAATTAATATAATTAAAATGGCCATGTTGCCAAAAGCACCATACAGATTCAGTGCAGTCCCCATCAAGATTCCAATGCCATTCTTTGCAGATATAGAAAAAGCAATTCTCAAATTCATATGGAACAACAAGAAACCAAGAATAGCCAAAACATTACTAAGCAAGAAAGATAAAACAGGCGATTTTACAGTACCAGTTCTAAAATGATATTGTAGTATTAAAAACAGCATGGTTCTGGTATCAAAATAGAAATGGAGATCAATGGAATAAGATAGAAGACTCGGAGACAAAGCCACATATCTTTAAGCATCTGATCACTGACAAAGAGGGTCAAAATATTACATGGAGGAGAGACTCCCAATTCAACAAATTGTGCTGGAAAAACTGGACAGTCACTTGCAGAAAATTAAAATTAGATCCCTATCTCCCATCTTGCAAAAAAATCAAATCTAAATGGATCAAGGAATTAGAAATTAAATCAGCTACCATACAACTATTAGAAGAAAACATTAGGACCAACACTCCAGCATATGGGAGTTGGCAATAACTCCCTCAACAAGACTCCCAAAGGGAAAGAATTACAGTCAAGAATTAATGAGCAGGATGCCATTAAATTAAAAAGTTTTTGCTCAGCCAAGGAACTAGTCAAAACAGTCAAGAGACAACCCACAGAATGACAAAGAATCATAGCCTGTAATCCCTCTGACAGGATACTAACATCCAGAATTTACATAGAACTCAAAACACTCAATAACAAAAACACAAACAATCCAATCAATAAATGGGCCACAGAGCTAAACATAAACTTCTCAACAGAGAACATTAAGCAAGCCAATGAAAACATGAGAAAGTGCTCTAAATCACTAGCAATCAGAGAAATGCAAATAAAACTACCTTAAGATTTCATCTCACTCCAGTCAGACTGGCAAAGATGAAGAAGACGAATAATAAAAAATGCTGGAGGGGTTGTGGGGAGATAGGAACACTAGCACACTGTTGTTGGAATTGCAGACTGGTCCTGCCACTCTGGAAATCAGTGTGGAGACTCCTCAAAAAATTAGGGTTGGATCCACCATATGATCCAGCTATCCCTCTTCTGGGTATTTTCCTAGAGGAGTTAGAATCAGCACATTACAGTAACATAGCAAAATCCATGTTTATAGCTGCTTAATTTACAAAAGGTAAATTATGGAACCAACCCAGATGCCCCTCACTGGATGAATGGATCCAAAACCTCCGGGTATACATATATAAAATGGAGTTTTACTCAGCTACTAGAAACAATGATATTATATCTATTGAAGGTAAATAGATGGCATTGGAAAAAATCATGCTGAGTGAAGTTAGACAAACTCAGTCTAGGACTGAACGTTTCCCCTCATTTGGAGAGGCTGGACCTACACCCAGGCTTGGGAGTAAGTTAGGAAAGTCTTGTATTAGATCCATAGAGCAAAAATGCAAAATGTTAGTATTTATGAGATACGGTTGCAAGATATTTGAACAAGCTATGCTGCATACCTGTACAAAAACGTAAATGTTTAATTCTATCCCCAAATATTTTGAAGAATAACAAGGGATGATAGCAAGGGAAGAGAAGGGGAAATGTTGGAACAGAGATAAAGCAAGGTACATTTCAAGCAGTTACAAATGTCACTGTACATACTACAGCCATATCTATAAAATGCTCTTCATAGGTATAAGAATCATGTCACTGTATTTGGGCTTTTTAGGAACAATATAGGAAGCAGCCAGGAGATCAGGGGATGGGAGGAGATAGAAGGAGGGGTGCCGGGGGCGTATACTGAACAAATTGTAGTCCTGATTTGTGTGCATCTAGGAATATGTGACAAGAAATCCCATCGTTATTTAAAACTATAATGTACTAATAAAAAATAAAAAAGCTAAGAACAAGGAGTTTATTTCATGAAATTAAAATAAAGTCACTTAGAAAATAAAATGTGCTTAATACATGAAATTTATTTATAATGGACTTCATAAATACATCATATATTAATTTATTTTATTACTAACTGTTCATGCCAATTTCCATCTTCAATAAATACTAAGTCCCCACAGTCTTTTTTTAAATCCATGCATTAGATGAAATGACAAAGGTATGCATTAGATGAAATGACAAAGGTATTAAATGATTTTATATGGGCATCAAAAGCTCACACTCCCACCAGGGGCTTGAGCTATGTTCAAGTAATTCACTGTTGCATAAAAGGGTCGTCTGATAAAGAATATACAGCAGCCTTAGAGAAGTAGCCTAAGTGTACAGACATACATTTTGATCAATGAATTTTTGCTTAACTGGTAAGAATCCACGAATGTGTCTAAAGTAACTATCTGAAAGGGAAGGGTGAGAAAGGGGTCATAAGCTCTAAGTTAATAACGAGACCCCATTTATCCATGATAAATAAAATGTCAAAAAACATAGGCAGTAGTTACATAATAAATCAAGTTTTAACTATCCAACTCACAAAACATAGATCTAAAAGTAATTAGGTTACCCTCTTGCCATTTTATTAATGCCTTTTAGATAAAGTAAGCAGGAGAGTTGAATGAAGAAGTCTGTGGTAAGCGTCCTGT
>PVKS010052515.1:0-10731 GCA_004027875.1 Aplodontia rufa
TAAGTATAGGAGCAAAAGAAAACTGAATAGGACCTACTCTTTGAAGTTAAAATAGACTTACTAGAAAAACAACTGAAGGAAGAGAAATCTATAGGTCCAAAACAATATAAGGTGACAGCTGATGTCTCAAGAACTTTGATCAAAAGATGATTCAGAATCCATCCAATCCCATGTAACTAAAGTCAAAACAACTTAAAAGTTAGAAGAGCAAGGAATAAATAAAGAAGGAATGGAGAGAAGATATGGATATAAATGTTCAGGTTTAGGAGAACATTAACTTATTTTCATGAGATGCTAACACATAGAAAAAAGTGAGTGTAATGCACAAACAAAAATAGTTGAACATTCTAATGAGGTGTGGAAAATATTTGCCATAAGAAAAATAAAATGTCAGATCAAGTCTTTCACTGAATGTCCATCTTAGACCATTTTGTGCTACTATAATGGGATGTCTGAGATCAGGTAATTTGTTTCACAGATTTATTTCACACATTTCTGAAGACTGAAAAGTCCAAAGTCAAGAGGCTTGCATTAGCCAAAGGTCCTCCTATTGCATCATAATATGGAGGCAGCATTATGTGGCGAAAGGGCAAATTTCACTGTCATGATAACCAGGCCACTCCAGCAGATGTTAACCTGTTCACAAAGGCAGAGCCCTCATGACACAATTACCTCATATTAGGTCCTATCTCCCAATGCTCTTGCACTTGGAATTAGTTTCCAACACATGAATTTAGGAAAATGAATTCAAACCATAGTTCCTATCAAACATAGCAGATAAAACAAAGACAATGGTCCCTGGAAGCTGAACAAAAAGAGAGTTAAATTGGAGACCACTAAAGTGATCTACCAGAAAAGGGTTTTGAAAGAACTTCTTTGTACTCCTGAGCTAAAAATCTTTCCTTACAAATTCTTAAAGAAAGTTACAAAATACATATTAAATCTGATAAGATAATAAAAAGAAACATTTAAGGATTATATCAAAACTCTCTAGAGGAAGAATACTCCTTGGGAATAAAAAAATGCAAAGATTAGAAAATTAGCTTAAATATAAAATGACAACTGTAACAAGGAGATGGGGAAAAAACCTCAGAAGTAAAGGGAAAAAATAGTTTAAGGGTGAAGGAGAAATGCTCTAGCATGTAAAAACATGAGCCATGCCCCAGAGTAGCTGAATACCTGTGGAAAATAATACAACATGCAGGGGAGAAATAGAGACTTACTAGTGCTTTGAAAAAATGGATTATTGCTATTGGTAACAAAACACATGTACATGGTTAATACTTCAAACTCCAATGACTTGGAAGAAGGAGGTAGACCCAATGGACCCAAATTAACTGAAGTAGATGTTACATTTGAGTTTTCAGAAAAGGGAGTCAAGGTTTGAGCAATCCAATTAACACATTTGGCTAGACCAAATTTGTAATCCTTAGATTATCAGATCACCATGCAAGAGTCAGGTTCAACTGGGATGGCTCAGACATTCAAGGTCCAAAGCATCCCGTGTAGATGTGTTTCATAGGATCCAGATGCCAAGAGGAGGATCTCTCTATTCTGTCCACCTAATCCTAGACCAGTTCTTTCTCCAGATGGACAGCAGAGCTCCCTATTTGCTCATAGCTTGGCCCATCCATCTCTGGACCAGCCTACTCACAAGTTTTCAAAGCCTTCTTTTAATGGAGCATAAGTCCAACATTCTGAAACACAGAGTCCAGTAGAAAGGATACACCATGCTCTTGGACATTTTTGTCCTACAAGTTCCTCTCTCATACCTGCATTTGGAGCAGCTGTCCCAGGCTTCCTTCCTGCATCCCCATATCCAGGCAGGTGTCCTATATTATAAACTGATTCAGAGAACCAGTTCTAGAGGGGAACCTCCTGCTCCTTTCCCTATTCCAATAAACCCATATAAAGTCCCTCAAATTGCTTCCCACCCCAGGGATATTCTGGATCATTCCACCCTTCTGAAGCAAACTTTGTCCCTCAAGTTGATATCCTTGTCTAATTCCATTCCTTTCATCACTTTTGGAAAGATAGAGTAGAAGCCTGAGATTCTGTTTCCACCTTCAGATAAGCCACCTTGTAAAGATCTAGAACCAGGGCAAGAAAGATTCTGCTTATTTTCTAGCATCATTTTGAATGCTTCCTTTTAAAAAATTAAAATGCTTTCAAGTGATTGTACATTTATTCAAATTGAAACTTGATAGGAGCATGAATCTTCATGATATTTAAGTGAGTGGAAGAGATTTATAAATTAGGATCGTGTAAATAAATTTATTATCCTCTTTAAGTAGTAATGTAAGTATCATATTTTAGTTTGATTAATCAGCCTTCTATAGCATACGCCATAACAGGCTTTTTGTGGGCACAATTCAGCAAGTAAGTAGATACATTTGGAATTTTAAAAGCTATTTCTTTTTTCCAAGAACTATGTTTATATAGTTTTTCACAGTTATAAAAATATGAAAGTAGTTAAAAGTTTACATAAATGATTTGTCATTAAATTTACAGTGGGCACTAGACCCTCAGAAACTATTGAAAGAATAGAATGAGTTTATCAATGAATTTTTATAACCTGTTCCTGTTTTATTATCTTTAATTTCATATCTACCATAAAACATTTCCTAAGTTACTAGGTTAAATACTGAACAGCTTCACTTAGCAGTGCCTGGTGGATTATGGGTAAGACCAGTCCTGATTTGGGGTTTTCCAGTCTTCACCTTCGCTGCTGAGTGTGTTTGATGCTTAATACCACAAATCCATTTGAAGACTGCTGATATAATTCCATGGTAATAACTGGAAGTGCTAGCATTTAATGAACGCCAATACCACACATGAGGGTCAGACACTATGCTAGCCTTCTTACATGTATTATTTTATTTCATTTTTCATGAGTTCTAGAAGATTGGATCATTTATTTTTTTCTTTTTAATCTTAAAGCACAAAGAATTTAAATTACTGGCTAACAAGTAAATGACTGTGCTTTGAACTCGCCCTCTTCCCACCCCTTTTCTGTTTCCCTCTCTCAAGTTTAAATTCTTATTTATTTTGCTCTAATCACCTCAGTAAGAGGGCAAACTACACATTCACAGAACACACTATCTTGTGCATATAAGTATGTACTGTATTAACCACCTTCAAAAGACCACCACTTTCAGTCTAATAATTATTTAATAGCACTCATGGCCTTGGGCCAAGCCATTTATACTCCTTTGCCTAAGTTGCATTCTGACCCATATCCACTCACATTTATTAGGATTGATACAATCCTGCCCTATAAATATCAACAATATGTTAATTCAAACTCAGTTCCTCAATATGGAGCACCAGCTTCTCTAATCCTAAGAAGTATACTTGAGCGAACTGCCAAACCCCATGACTAAGGACGTCTGTCAGCGTAAAGCCATTATTGATTAGTCCTGGAAAATATTTACACAATTTTTACCAAGATTCTGTGAACACCAACAAGTCAATGCTGATTTCCTCTTAAGGGCATCATAAATTTTAATGTGTGAATTTCAATATTACATTTTTACTTAAACCTCTACCAAATAAGAAGTTATAGATGGGTTTCTAGGTGCCTAAGAAAACTTTGTCAAGTGCATTTTCCTTTTTCTTTACCATTAGGTATAGATTAAAATTAATAGTTATTTTATACTCATTTTCATCATTAATTCAATTTTTCTAGAAGTGTTAGTTTCTAGACCTTAGACAGCAAATCAGTTAATTTTGAAATAGAGAAGTGGCAAATTATAGGTAACATTAGTTTTTCTCAGTCTTCTCTGACCAATTTCTAAGAGACAACTACTAGAAATCACAGAGTATATGGTTTCACATCCTGCTGCTTTCCCAACTCAATTCCTGGCCTAGAAGCTGGTGGATAATAAAATATCTAAAGTGGACCATTTAAAAACGAGATCTACAAAGAAAAGATCTGGAATTATTGCAAAGCAGAGGAATTTGCTTGTGATAATTAATAATTGACACAAAAAGTTAATATTAGAGTGCAGTACTTCAGAATCACATAGAACTCCTAGCTCTTCTGGAAGTCTAAGATTGAATCTTACAGATCAAATGAATCCTTCCAGAAATTCTTGAGCATAAGAAGAATTATAGTCAATGTTGAAATTATATAAAAGTATTGATGTTATTTCAGCCAAGATTTATTTTTCTTAAATGCCTTGTGTAAGATCCAGGAAACTGCCTGTGCAAACAGTGTCCACATGCAGTGGTAGCCTGGGGCTGGATCTCTAGGTACGAGTTACTAACCCTCTTCCCAGCGCTGGAAGGAGGCAGGCCCTGAACAGTAGTGGAGGAGCTTCAGCATGGCAAGTTCATCATGAACAAACTGGAGAGAAGGCAAACAATGCCCTCAGGACTCGTTACCCCATACTGTTTCACACATGTCGATTGAACACTAGCTGCCTTTCCATTTGTCTCCTTCCTAGCTGAAATCTTTTTATCTGTTACTAGGAAAAGAGACAAGATGCAACAAAATTAGGAAACACAGGAAATAAGAAATTATATAATTATATATACATATATATAAAATATATATATAATTATATAATGAGAAACAAACATTTGAGAAATTATATAGTTATTTTTCAAAGAAATAACCACTTCCATTTTTTAAATGATATTCAGTGATCTCTTTCTGACCATTTTAAATGTTAAACTTCAGAATCCAACTACAGATATTAAGCACATAGCTATTGGGAGGCAATTATCCATGGGTCTCTTTCATCTCTTCACATCTTGCAAATAGAGGCCCTGACCATTCTTTATTCTGTACTATCTCTTAAAGGTGTACCAAACAGCCTTGGAAAAATGTTTCCATCCAAAGAAAACATAAGACATGGCTAGTGCTCATTACAAAAGACATGGGTTCCCTTAGCTCAAAGCTGTTCTTCTGAAATGACACCTACTGCAGGGGCAGTCATCCATTGTCCCATCTGCATTTCCCCTAGGGGGCTTGAGCAAAGGTAACAATACAAATTTGCTCATGTCACTTGCTGAACCATTTCCTCTGTGACCCAGAAAGTTCATTCCTTCTACCACCACCCATGAACGTGCAAGCTAACTTGGTAGGCTTGCAAGCAGGGTAACATCCTGGATAAATGCTAGTGTTCTCACTTAGGTTTCCCCCTGTAAGCACTGGTAGAGTCTCTGCTATTTCTAGGATCCACTTCCTTATCAGCCTTCCAATGAATATAGTCCTTTCTTCTTCCTACTCTAGGGTTGATCCTTTAGGTCTTTCTAGTTAAGGAAGGCACCTGCTTCTCTGATTCCTAAAATTTCCTCTACTCCGCAGAATTTCTTGCTTTCCTATATGTACATTGCTCAGGCTTCACCTATTAGAAATCCAACCTTCATGTTTAGTAGCATCCATATCCATAGGATCTTTCTTCTGGATTTCAGATTCTCTGCTCTTCATTTGACTAGTTGTTCTGTCCCCAGATCCAGGGAGGATTTTTCATTCAGTCATTCCTACAGTAGAGCCTTCCTGTGCCAGGACATTAGCATTCCTGTCTGAGACTCAGGGCTGTTCTACCCAGGCTAATGCTTACATTAAACATTGTCCCTTCCACCCCTTCTATCCTTCTACTTTGTATTATTTGTTGATTTATATGTCTCTCCCATGATGCTATAAGCATTTTGGAGAAAAGCATGCATATCATATTCTCTTTTACATATCCCCTACTGACTAGTGCTTTTACAAATAATTGCAGCTACTAACTAAAATGAATTGTGATTTTGCATATGAAAGCTCAGGCATAAACCAGGAGCAGTAGTGCACATCTATAATCCCAGTGACTCTGGAGGCTAAGGCAGGAGGATTGCAAGTTTAAGGCCAGCCTCAGCAACTTAGCAAGACCCTAAGCCATGTGCTGAGACCCTGCCTCAAAATAAAAAAAGAGAAGAGCTGGGAATGTAGTTCAGTGGTTAAACACCCCTGGGTTTAATCTCTGGTACAAAACAAACAAAACCCTGAGGCATACATTATTTCATTAATGTTTTACTTTTCATACTTGCAACAGGGACAAGGGAGAATCATTTTTATCACCTTGGCCATTTTCTTCTCTTTCCGCCTTTGCCCTCACTGTTGCTGTTTTTGAGCCCCCTACTGTCTTCCTTGATAAGAGGTGAAAAGATGGCTTTATGAATTAGGTGCCATACCAAAGACTCAGAGGCCAGAATGGAGTTACCAGATAAAGGGGCCTTGGAAATCTAAGTGACAATGAAAGGAGTGTATTGGCCACTGGAGAAAGGAGTTCATGGAGGTTATTTAGGACCCCCCACTGAAGAGCTTCAAAACTCAGCATGGGCAAGGCTGCACACAGATGGCAGAATCTGAGGAATGGGGCAGATTCTGGGCATGCTTATTTCAGTAGGACATGTACAATAGGTGTGGATTGATGGATATGGAAAATTACCAGAAATTACTCATGTGAGCCAGACAGCAAAGCCCCTACTCACTGTTTCGAAATCTACTGACTTATTGGAATCTTTTGACTCCAGGCCCTTATCAGAAAAATCACACTCTACCCCAACTACTGTTTTAACCAGAAAACACAAACATTGGCCCCCTCCCTCCGTCTATATCTACCCCAAGCTGTAAGCAGCAGTTGGATGGCAAACCCTACTGGGCCCCCTCCACAGGTTTCTCCTGAATAAACCTGTTTACTGTTGAGCTACCACTCTCCTCTTTCTTTCTTTTCTTTCTTTTTTTTTTTTTTTTAAGAGAGAAGGACAGTGAGAGAGAGAGAGAGAGAGAATATCAATTTTTATTGAGTTTTTCACATGGCTTTTGTTGCTCTGACACTTCATTGTGTACATGGATTGCTGGGGTTTGAACCCGAGTACTTGCACATGGCAGACAAGCGCCGTAACCACTGAGCCACCTCTCCAGCCCTTCTCCTCTTTCTTTCCTTTCTTCATTTGCCTCTTTTGTTACTTGGATGACTGTCGAAAGAGGAGAGCCTTATTCTGGTCTTGCTTTTTAGAAAGTTTTTCTAGAGAGTTGCTCTAGAGGCAGGCAGAAAAATGTCCTTGGGGTGGGAAGGTCTTTTAGCAAACTGAAGGATCTTATTCTACCCTCCACTCTACTTTCCACTTCACTCCACTCTTCTCTATGAAAATGAAAGGTTTACCCAGGCCCACCAAGTCCACAACTGCTCTTCTGCACTTTCTCTCTGAGAATTTCAGTCCACAGTAGAGAAGAAATAAGGCCTTGGGAGAACAGCTGCTCCTTTCATTGAGCACCTTGCCACACTTTGGAGATGAAGACACAGGGTGTGCACAGGGTCTTCATTTTATTTCTCTGATGTGCATGGCACAAATGCCAAAGACAGCTACAAGTAATTGCTCTCTAAGCTCCAGTGAACTAGAACATCTTCATTTAAGTCATGCATAGCCTGGAATTTTTTTTACAGGAGAGAAAGATGACTTTATGTGGTAGTTGCTAAGCAGCCAGGCTCCCAGGGAGCTCAAACACACAGGCAGCTTTGCAGAGTCTCAGCAGGAAGCCACACAGTCCTCCCTAAACACTCTCCTTATGCAACCTACTGTCTTCTACTGCATCCAAAAATGTAAGCTTCCTTGTTGTTTGTTTTCAACTACTCACCATCCCCACGCCCCATTAACTAGTGATAAACCCAGAACTGATTTGTGTTAACCAAATATCCTACCTCACTAAAGGCTACTCTTTTGGAATTCCAGTGAAAGTACTAGATTTCATTGCTTTTCATTTATTGCTTTAAAAGAAAGCATGAAAAGAAATTTGGGCAGTACAGAGAACTATAAAGCAATAAAATTAAGCAATATAATTCCATCACAGAGAATGTCAATGGTAATTTTGGTAATATTTCTTTTTCTGTAAGGATACATAAAAAATTGGGGTTGGCTAGTGGAGAACCTTTGATTTCAATGTGAAGCCCAACTAACACAGGGATAAAGTAGGGGAAAACATGGGGCTGGGAGGAACCCGAAGAGGGGAGATCATGGACTGACATCAGCCTTGGCTTGCTCTGTCGTTATGCATGTGTTCACCATTGGGTGGCAATGAGCCCCTCCTAAATGTAAGACTATGTTGAACGAATAAAAAAGAAAAACAAATTGGGGTTGGTGCATGAATTTAACACAATGTCTGGAAAACAGTAAGCATTTACATTCAATAAATAATTTTAATGAATGGATGAGTACATTTCATGTTAGTTTTTAAATAAGTATCATAATGTGAATATGTTCACATTATTAAAAATTTTTGTTGATACTTCAGCATATACATAAAACTTTTTCTATTTTTATCTATTCTATTATTATAAGGTATTTATGTTAATTTTAAACTAGCTTAAAAAATGCTGTCATGAAAAGTCTTTACCTAATTCATTGTTTCTCCTGTTCTTAAGGATAGATACCTAGAAATAGAATTATTTGCCCAAAACATGAATTTTGCTAAATTTAATTATTATTGTCAAAGGACTTTCAAAAACTTTGATAATAATTTACATCATAGCTTATGCTATTTTTTGCCTCACTGCACCTTTGTTCACATAGTATATTGTCATTTTTAACTGTTGATTTTGTTGACGTTTTATTCCATCAAGAAGCAATTAGTTGTTAAATATAAATGCCATTTCAGGTTTATGTTAACCAGTCTTTTCATTTTAAATGACAACTGATATTTATTCCTTTGTGAATTTATGAGAACATGAGCTTTGTAGACGCTTTCCATCCTCGCGAGGGGACTGCAAAAGGCCTGACCACCAGGAGACAGGGTCACCTTCAACTACATTGTCATAACCACCTCAAAATCAGTGTGAAACCCTTAGTGTCACCTGTCTTGTGGGTATAAAAGTACTGAGGTTTAAAAGGCCAAGAGGATGGATTTCTTTTCAGAGAGTTGTCAAGTGGTTGGCTTTTCTCATTCCACCACCCTATGGAGAGGACAGGGACCTAAGGGTTTCCCCCTCACTTTCAGGCAAGGAAGAATGAAGACTCCATGAATAGCATACGGAGTTTAGCCCGTGTCTCTTGGAGTCTGGGAAGGACAAGTTATAAACAACTCAGCCTAGAAACTGCCTAAGAAGAATAAATCCAGAGGCCACCCTCAGCTGACTAGACTACATCCCACTTGTGAGCATCTCGCAGATCAGATGGGGGCTGCATGGAGGCATCCTGACTTCTGCACAGGATGACTGCAGGGACAGGTGACATGCAGCCAGTGGAGGGGCAGAGAGCCAGATGCCCGGGTCAGAGAGAGGAATTAGAAATAGCTGACAAAGGTAAACGATAGTACATGTTAAAAACCCTCTGTCTGAAGACTCCAATGGTGGTGCTCTTTGAAAGCTTTAGCATACCTGTGACTAAAATACCTGGTGGGAATAGCTTAAAGGAGGAAAAGTTTACTTTGGATGCATCGTTTCAGAGATCTCAGTCCATAGATGGCCAACTCCATTGCTGTGGGCAATGTGAGGCAGGGCTTCATGGCAGAAAGGCCTAGTGGAGGAAAGATGCTAAGTTTATGGTGGGGTCAGGAAGCAAAGAGAGAAGGGAAGAGGCCACAGGAAAGATGTGTCCTTCCAGGGCATGCCCACAGTGACCCACCTCTTCTAGCCATGTCCCATGTACCTACTCACCCAGTCACTCAGTTCAAACTAGGATGGACTGATTAGGTAACAGCTCTTAAAATCCAATCATTTCACCTCTGAATATCTCTGCACTAGCCCAAGAGCTTTAGGGGAACACCTCATATCCAAATCATAATAGCAGTGTTTCCAAAAAGCCCATGAGAGCTTCCCCTGAGAGAAAGAACCAGCACCAGACACAAGGCCTCTCCAGCATACCCAGCGAACTCCACCTCCTAATCATCACTACGTCCTGACCCTCATTCTCTTCCCTCTCCGTTTTCCCCAGGAATTTTACTAAGTAAAATCCAGGAGTAGAGGAGCAAGATCTCTAACAGGCAATACCTAGGGTATTTGCCTCTGTTACTATAGCTTTCTGGTCCTAATTGATGGAAAGAGAAGATATAAATTAAATGAAACTTAATTATGTACTGCATTGAACAACATTAGATTCACTGAAATGAGGTGGGTTTTTTTTGTATCATTAAAGCGAAAAAAGTACATTTAAGAAAATCCATATATAACTGAAAATTTTAAAATCTCTCCATGTTTTCATCTAAAGGATGGGAAACAGTCTATACACACAGTCCAAGGTCAGCAGTGAGAAAGAATAAAGTTATTTTCTGCCTGGACTCTATCAAGTTGATATTCGGTCAAACACCTGTCACAAGGACCTCAATCATTTCTGTCCCCATTAAAAAATTCTTGGCTATTTTAATCTGTTTCTTTTTCTAAATTAGCTTTAATTTACTAAAAAAATTCCTAATAAGGATTTTTATTGGTGTAGGCCTGGACATTCCATTTGGAGAAAATTTAGTTCTCTGTAATAGACATGTTATCTTGAAAATGGTGCCTCTCAATTATTTTTTGATTTCCCAGTAAAGTTTAATAATCATCATCTTCTGGAGATGGATAGAATTATGCTTAGTGAAGTCTCCCAAGCTCAGAGACTCAAGGGTCGAATGGTTTCTCTCATCTGTTGATGCTATCATAGTTAGGGAAGCAGTAGGGCTAACGGCTAACCTAGCAAAACTGCAAATTGAATGACTGTCTGAACATTAGGGGGATGGCTCTATAGGATTCTCAGAGGTGTAGGGAGGGG
>PVKS010052516.1:0-10731 GCA_004027875.1 Aplodontia rufa
GATGAAATTGCTTAGGTTAGAGATATCTTTATTTATTTTTTTGCTTTGATGATGTATCTACTGTTGATAGCTGTGTATTGAAGTCCAAAAGTATTACTGTGTTGAAATCAATATGGGGCATCTTCAATTTGAAATTCTGAATCATTTCTTATTTGGGGAAATTTTTCTTTGCCTATCTAATTGAGAAGGTTCTTTCTGATATTCATTAGTTTTCTATATTATCCCTATCCCAATGACTCTCATCATCTTATCCCATTCATTTTGGAAGTTTTGATCATGTTCAGTAAGTTTCTTGTCTGTCCTCCTTGTACTCAACATTGCTCAGCCTGTCTTTATTGTCTGCTGTTCCTTCTTCAAGAGCTGAGGTTCTATTTTTTTTTAGTGAGTTTCCTCAGACATTAGTGTCTTCAATGAGCTTTTAATTTGGTTGACTATGCTTTCCTATTCTAAGAGTTCTGCTAAATCTCTTTTCAGAATGTCTACCTCTTTATCAAAATGGTCTCTTGGCTCCTCAAATTCCTCTCTTATTTCCTTGTTTAGGTCTTCTTTTAATTCTTCGATTGTTTAAATAATCAAATCAGTGAAATTTTTTCTAGGTTTTCACCTAGGACACCAACTGTGGACTTCTTGGGGAGCTGTGGATTTGAGGTGGAGTATTGTTTCCCTTTTCCCTCACTTTTAATTTCCAGGAGTGGGCCCTGAAATTCATCATTGAATAATTCTAATGTGGGGTTTGTTGATGAGTGTGGAGTTTTTGTCTCTGTTTAATTTGACTTGGGTTCAATCTTCAAAGTACAGTTCAATGGCTGGATCCCCAATGTATGACTTCCTACAGAATTTCTGATTGCCAACAACTCAAGAGATAGTCGATTGGAGTGCATATGTGCAGGCAATGCATACAACAGGCAGGGTTGATCTGGTTACTTTGTGCCAACTGTAGCTTTTACAGTGTTAATTACCACCTTTAAGAGCAAATGGATTAGCAGTTGTCTTCCATCAGAGTCCTCAGACTCTTCTTGGTTTGAAAGCAGACATCTGTTTTCAATTTTGCAATTAACTTCAGTTTTCTAATGCCTTTACAGGTAAAGATAAACATCTAGAGAGCAAAGAGAAATGTGATTAATATGTTATGAGGAACTTGTGAGCTTGGAGAGAGAATAACAATACAGTGGAAATGATGTATGCTATTCTGCTGCAATAAAGAAAAGAAAGAAATAGAAAAGATTTGGGTAATAACTTTGAGGGAGGATGAGAGAGAGAAAAATAAAGTTTAGGTGTTGCTAGAGAAAGAGAAGAAAGGATAGCAGAAAAGTTAACTACTGGAGTACTCTATAGCACAAAGAGCACATGCACTAGTTTGCAAGATCACAAAGAGCCACAAATCAAACCACAGCAATACAAACACAGTACAAAAAAACCAAGAAAGAAAAAAAGCATCATGCAAAACAGATGGACAAAATATTTTTTAAAATTAAAATACAAACACAGAACAAGTATACTATCAAGGAGGCCGGAGCAGTGATTCAGAGGTTAGAGCACATGCCTGGAATGTATGAATACCTGGGTTCAAACCCTAGCACCACATACACAAGTTAGTATCTAAAAAACAAAGGCCAGAAATAAAAATTAATAAAACTGATTCCCCCCCACTCTCTCTTCTTTCCCTTAGAAAAATGAGAGAGATGTGAATAGGTTGTGAGTTATTACCACTGAGGCCAAATATGTAGTGGGGCTATTCATGCAGATGAAGGCACTTTCAGGGTGAGCTTGCTGGAGGGACTCTTTGCTGTTCTCAGCTGGAAGTCAACTTATAGTAGTTCTTCCAATATTCTTTCCTGTAGAGAGAGTTCATTCTTTCACTGTGCATACATTTTGTGAATACAATCTTTAGGACTGAGTTAAAATGGTGATTGCCCCAGCTCTAGACCAGATTGGTGGGAGTCTATGTTGCCTACACTAAAGCAGTCCCTGTGTTCTGCCATGGAAGTAGGGTGAGCCTTTCTGATATCAGAGATCTAAATGTCAATTTGTCTGCCCTCTTTTTAGGTGTGAAAATCCCTCCCTCTGTTCTTTTACAGCAGCCCAAGTCCTGGATGGCAGTCTTTGCAGCAGGAGCTTCTACTTGCTTATTTGAAATTCCTTCTTCACTTAGTGTATCCAACCCTTTGCATGTTTAAATTTCCATTGCTTCTTTATTACTGAGCTTAGGCAAAAAAAAATTTGCTGTTCATCCAACTTACAGAAAGCTCTTTCTACCACCATTGGTGTCTGGCTTCAAGGAGATATTCTCCATGCAGCCCTCCTGCCGTAGCTGTATTCTCTATCTCTTTATCTTTTTTTATTAGAAGTATATAGAGATATAATTTAAGGGGAAACATTATCAAACCATCAGTAACCAATGTGTGTATACATTGTTATCCAGGGGTAATGGCAAATCATGGATGACCACCTTGGGTTTCAACTCTTGCAGTTTCCCCTAGAAGAACTCTTGCATTACATGTGTCTCTTGTGGAGGAATGACATCTCCTTCTGAGGTGGTTCCCCCATATTCCCACTCTCCAGTCTCCTAGGAGTCCTTCATACACTCTCCCCCTTCTTAATCCCCTGCCTACACCTCCAAGTATACTAGGGAGCCATCCCCCTATTACACTGAAATTCATACAATTTGAAGTTATTGTTAGGTTAACCAATTAACCTACTGCTTCCCCCTGTATTCTAGCTTCCACAGATGAGAGAAACCATTCAACCCTTTAGTTTCTAAAATTGGGATGCTTCACTTAGCATAATTCTTTCCATCTCCATTCTTTTGATATCAAAATCCTTAATATCATCTTCTTTAATAGCCAAGTAGTATTCCATTGTATATATTTACCAAAGTTTTGTATCCATTCAACGAGTTAGGGGCAACTAACTACTATAGCTAGTTCCATAGACTAGCTATATTATATTGAGTTGCTATAAACATTGATGAAGCCACATCACTATAATATGTTGATTCTAACTCTTTTGGAAAAATACCCAGGAGTTGGATAGCTGGGTCGTAAGGTGGTTCCATCCTTAATTTTTTGCGTATTCTCCACACTGCTTTCCAAAGTTGCTGAACCAGTTTGCAGTTCCACGAGCAGTATAACAGTGTTCCTCTTTTCCCACAGCCCCTCCAGCATCTGTCCTTGTTTGTATTCTTCATTTTTCCAGTCTAACAGGAGTGAGGTGGTATCTCATAGAAGTTTTGAATTGCATTTCCCTTATAGCTAATGATATAGAGCATTTTCTCATAAATTGATGGGCTTTCTGGGCTTCCACTGGAGAGAAGTTCCTTTGCAGTTCTTTAGCCCATTTATTGATTGGATTATTTGTGAGATTGGAGTTTAGTTTTTTAGTTCCCTGTATATTCTGGATTTTAGCCCTCTGTTCAAGGAAAAGATTTTCTCCCATTGTGTAGACTAGATCATTAGCTGTGCAGAAACTTTTTAGTTTAATTGCATCCCATTAATTTATTCTTGATTTTACAGCTTGAGCCATGGCAGTTTCATTAAGGAAGTAGTTGACGAATCCTATGTGGTGTAGTGTTGACCTTTTTTCTTTCTCTAATAAGTTTAAAATTGTTGGCTTAGTATCCAGCTCTGGTCCTTTTGATTTAATTTTTGTGCAGAGTGAAAGATAAGGATCGAGCTTCAGTTGTCTACATATGGCTGTCCAGTTTGTAAAACACATTTTGATGAACAGGCTATCTTTCTTTCACACTATGCTTTTGCCCCCTTTATCAAATATCAAATAGTTAAGGATATGGGAGTTTGTCTCAGGATCTTCTATTCAGTTCTACTGGTCTTCAGTTCTGTTTTGATACCAATACCATGCTGTTTTTGCTACTACAGCTCTGATGCATAATTTCAGGTCAGAGATTGAGATACCCCCTACTTCTTCCTTTCTATAGAGTAATGTTTTGACTAATAGGGTCTCCTGTTATTCCACATGAACTTGAGAATTGCTTTTTCTATATATGTGAAGAATGCCATATGTATCTTGATGGGGATTGCATTGAATCTGTATAGGGCTTTGGGTAGAATGGCCATCTTTATTGTATTGATTCTGCCTAAACATGAGCATGGAATGTTTTTCCACCTACTCAGTTCTTCTGTAATTTCTTTTTTAGTGTTTGGTAGTTTTCTTTGTAGAGGTCCTTAACATCCTTTCTAAGGTTAATACTCAAGTATTTCATTTTTGGAAGCAATGGTGAATAGGAGAGATTTCCTGATTTCTTCTTCTGTGATTTGTTGCTGGAGTAAAGAAACATTAGTGATTTGCTGGGGTTGATCTTATAGCCAGCAACTTTGCTGAAAACACCTATAGGCTCTAGGAGTTTTCTGGCCAATGTTAGAGGGTCTTCCAGGGATATAATCATGTCACAGTGAATAGAGATAACTTCCTCTTTTTGTATACGGATACATTGATTTCCTTATCTTGCTTGATAGCTCTGGCAAGGGTTTCAGGGACTATTTGGAACAAGAGTGGGGAGAGTGGAGAGCCTTGTCTAGTACCTGAATTCAGTGGAAATGCTTTTGAGGATAATGTTGGCTATGTGACTGTTGTAAATGGATGTGACGTAGTTAAAGTATCTTCCCTTGATCCCTATTATCTAGGATTTTGAGCATAAAGTGTAGTTGAATTTTATCAAATGCCTTCTCTGCATCAATTGAGATGGTTATTTGATTTTTGTTTTTAATTCTGTTTATGTGGTGAATTACATTTATTGATTTGCATATGTTGAACCAGCCTTGTTTTCCTGGAATGAAGCCCACTTGATCATAATTATATTATCTTTTTAATGTGTTTTTGTATCCAATTAGCTAAAATTTTATTCCGGATGTTTACATCAATGTTCATCAGGGAAATTGGTCTCTAGTTTTCTTTCCTTCACGTGTCTTTGTTGTGCTTTGGAATCATTATAATATTTGCTTTTAAAAAGTGCTTGGGAGTGATCCCCCTCCATCAATTTCCTGGTAGAGCTTGTAGAGGATCGGTGTTAGTTCTTCTGTGAAGGATTGGTGGAATTCTGCCATATATCCATCCAGTCCTGGGCTTTTCTTTTTTGGAAGAGCTTTTATTTCTGCTTCAATTTCGCTTTGTGTGATAGGTTGGTTGAGGTTTTCAATGTCGTCCTGTGTTAAAGAGTGGATGTTGTGTGTGTCCAAGAACCTGTCCATGTCCTCCAGGTTATCAAATTTGGTGGAGTTTAAGTTTCAAAATAGGTTCTGATAATCTTCTGTATCTTGGATGAGTCAGTGTTGATATCCCCATTTTCATCTCTGATTTTGATTCGCTTCATTTTGAACTTCCTTCTGATGGCTTTGACATGGGGTCTGTCAATTTTGTTAACTGTTTCAGAGAACCAACTCTTAGATTTATTTATAGATTAAATAGATGCTTGGTCTCAATTTCATTGATTTCAGCTCCAGTAGGGTGCCTCCTAGTGTTTGCAACTTAGAAACACATAAGCACTGGCATGATCTGGTCCATTTTCTGATGGTTTCATTTAACCCCACAGACCAGCTCTTGGGACTTCTGAAGATCACAAGACAAGCAGAGTGTGTCAACATTGATCCTTAAAGCGAGTCTCAAGCTGGTCACTCTCCTTGAATCAGTCAGAGACCCACGCATTTGCAAAAGGATCAACTCAATTGTCTACAACTTCTGAGCCTCAGGTCCAAGAAATATCTAGAGTGTGGATTGGCAGAATGCAACCATCTCAGGATACACCCCATGGAGAGCTGAATACCACTTTGCAACAGAAAATTTTTGAGGAGATTCTCTAAGAAAAACCAGGCCACCAGACTCAACCAATCTGCTTTGCCCCCAACAAGCTCAACTCCAAAGAATTCCCACCTTGATGTCAGATTTGAATGCACCACCCTATGATACATACTTCCTGAATGAAGGGGCGGAAAATCTCAGAACTTTAGCAACTAGTTTTGTGGGGTTTTTTTTCATTTCTTCAATTTTTTTTTCTTTTTAATTTTATGTATTATAATTTTAAAAACTATTTTGAAGTGTGAATCTGGCTGAAATATAATATTTTTAAAATTTTAACTTAATGTTGGTTTGAGTATTTTTTCTTTTTCCTCTGCTCCTTTCTTGCCCTACAAATAATACTGAATTTTGGTGTTGGTGGATGTAAATACTTATCTGTGTGTATGTATTTTTGATTGGCTCTTATTTATTTAAATCTTATTGAACCCTACTGCTAACTTCTTTCTCCACTGTACTCTGGTAATCCCTAAATATAAGCATCTGTCTCTCATTCGCACCACAAGTCTTTATCCTTCCCGCACCCCAGTTCTAAGTTTTCCTTAGTCCTAATAGAATAACCTACTCTGCCTAATCCCTAATTCCCCTATACTCCATAACAGTTGTGATTTTATACCTCCCCAATTCACCTCCTTGACTTCCTAGTCATTCCTTCTCCCCAGTTTCAGAGAGACCCTAATACCTGAAGGAATTGAAACACTTCAAAATGGGTACTGGCTTGCTATCATTCTACAGAGTGAGAATTCTCTCAAAGAAAGCTAATCATCAGCTCATCTGTTTTAATTGAAACAACCTAGTATTTGCACCTATAGCCTCTCAAATTCTCACAAAACTGTCTGGCATTTATAGGTCTATGTTGACCAAATAACTCTTCACAAAAAAGCAAAGACATAAAAAGCTCCAATTACTCCAACAAGAGTAACAAGGCTAAAATAAATGACAAACTCTCTGACTCAGAAAATGAGGAAAAGGGGAAATAACTCTCAAACCCAGAGCTCACCAACCAAGGACCTCATAGCCAGGGCCCTAGATGAAAACCAAAAACATTGTATCAGCGTTATGATTAATAATGCATAGTAATGCAATCAAAGATTTGAGAGAGGAAAGAGATCAAAGAGCAATTTCAAGAGATGGAAACAAATTCTACAGAGAAATTAAGGATCAATTCCAGGAGACAAAAGATCAGCTGTACAAGAATATTGACAATCTGAAAAGAGATGTAGCAGAGCTATCAGAATGTAAAAACATGGTCAACCAATTCAAATCTTCCCTGACACCAACCCCAGAGTAAACGCCACTGAAAACAAAACTTCAGTGCTTGAAGAACGAGTATCAGGTGATGAGGATCACAAAAACAATATAGGAATCAAAGAAGAAAATCAAGATAAACAGCTTATATTACATAATGAGAACTTCCAAGTAATATTTGGTGAGACAAGGCGTAATAATCTGAGAATCAATAGCCTGGAGGAAAACTCTGAACAGCAAACAAGGGGATTCAGGAAACTTTTAAGCAAAATCATAAGTGAGAACATCCCTCATTTTGCTATTGATTCAAAATAGCACATCCAAGATGCTTAGAGAACACCAAATAGATCGAATCAGTGGAGAAACTCACCAAGACACATCATTTACAAATTGAATAACAGAGAAATTAAAGAGAGTATTCAAAAAGCTTCTAGAGGAAATCCCTCAATCTCATTCAGAGGCAAACCTATTCGGATCACTATGGATTTTTCAGAACAAACAATGAAGGCCAGAAAAGCTTGGAACAATATCTTTCAAGGGTTAAAAAATAACAACTTTCAACCAAAGATTATATATCCGGCAAAACTCAGCTTCAAATATGAAGGGGAATTTAAATACTTTAATAATAAACTCATGCTTGCAAGGTACATGAACACTAATCCCACTCTACAGAGCATTCTCAAAGATGTTCTCCATTCAGAAGACAATGCCAACAATAAGCTAAATTCTTAAACAAGGGCAAGTCAAAAATCATACTATACAAAAACTGACTTTCAAGATGATTCAAAAATCTGTAATCAATACAAAGTCTGTAAATCAGCCTCCTATATCTATTGTCTCCTGAATGTGAACAGTCCAAATGCCCCAATTAAAACACACAGACTGACCCACTGGATCAAAAAACAAAATCCAACAAAATGTTGCCTGCAAGAGACACATTTGACACTCAAAAATAGACACAGGCTGAAAGTGAAAAAATGGCAAAATGTCTACCAGGCCTGTGGCCCAAAAAAGAAAGCTGGTGTAGCGATTCTAATTTCTGACAAAATAAATTTCCAACTAAAACTAGTCAGAAAGGACAAAGAGGGTCCCTTTATCATACTAAAAGGGACAGTTCACAAAGAAGATATAACAATAATCAACATTTAAGCCCCCAATTACAACCCCCCCAGATTTATGGAGAAAATACTTAAGGATACTAATCCCATGATTAATAATTAAATGGGATTAATAATTAATCCCATTGATCTCAACACAATAATCTTGGGATCTTCAACACAACACCATCAACCCTACACAGATCATCAAAACAAATAATCAATAAAGATATCTCCAATCCGAATTACTCTATTAATCCCCGGGCTTAACAGACATTTACAGAATATTCCATCCTAAGGCAGCCGAATTTACCTTCTTCTCAGTGTGGCATGGATCCTTCTCTAAAATAGACCACATCCTAGTTCACTGGGATAATATTAACAAATATAAAAGAGTAGATATAATCCCATGAATTCTGTCAGATAACAATGTTATGATCGTAGAATTCAACAACAAGAGAAACAACAGAAACTATTTAAATACTTGTAAATTGAATAATTACCTCTTAAACAAAGGATGAGTAAAAGCGGAAATGAGAACAGAGGTTATGAAGCTTTTGGAATTGAATGAGAAAGAGGAAGCAACATACAGGAACCTCTGGGACAGTATGAAGGCATTCTTAAGAAGTAAATTTATAGCACTGCATGCATATATCAAAAATCTAGAAGGAGATCAGATTAATAGCCTTATGCTTCAACACAAACAACTACAAAAGAAGGAACAGTCGGACCCTAAATCTAACAGAAGACAGGAAATTACCAAAATCACAGCTGAAATCAATGATATTGATTTCAGAACAAAATCAAACAAAAAAGGTATTCAATCTATTAATAAATCTAAGAGTTGGTTCTTTGAAAGAGTTAACAAAATTGACAGACCCCTTGCCAAACTCACCAAAAGGAAGATCAAAATGAAATAAAAGAATAAAATCAGAGACGAAAATGGGGATATCACCACAGACTCATCAAAGATTTATAAGATTATCAGAACCTATTTTGAAACTTATACTCTGCTAAATTTGATAACCTGGAGGACATGGACAGGTTCTTGGACACACACATCATCCACTCTTTAACACAGGACGACATTGAAAACCTCAACCAACCTATTACTGAAAGCGAAATTGAAGCAGCAATCAAAGCTCTTCCAAAAAAGAAAATCCCAGGACTGCATGGATATATGGCAGAATTCTACCAAGCCTTCACAGAAGAACATACACTGATCCTCTACAAGCTCTTCCAGTAAATTGATAGGGAGGGAACACTTCCAAACACTTTTTGTGGAGCAAACATTACACTGATTCCAAAGTCAAACAAAGACATGTTAAGGAAAGAAAACTAGAGACCAATTTCCCTGATGAACATTGATGCAAACATCCTGAATAAAATTTTAGCTAATCAGATACAAAAACACATTAAAAAGCTAATTCATTATAATCAAGTTGTCTTCATTCTGGGAAAACAAGGCTGGTTCAATATACACAAATCAATAAATGTAATTCACCACATAAACAGAATTAAAAACAAAAATCAAATAACTATCTCAATTGATGCAGAGAAGTCATTTGATAAAATTTAACATCATTTTATGCTCAAAACTCTAGAAAAGATAGGGATCAAGGGAAGATACTTTAACTGTCACATCCATTTATAACAACCCATAGCCAACATTATCCTCAATGGAGAAAAACTGAAAACATTTCCACTGAATTCAGGTATGAGACAAGGCTGTCCACTCTCCCCACTCTTGTTCAATATAGTCCTTGAAACCCTTGCCAGAGCCATCAGGCAAATAACGTAATCAGAGGTATTCATATAGGAAAAGAGGAAGCTAAGTTATCTCTATTTGCAGATGACATGATTTTATACCCAGAAGACCCAGTATCATTGGCCGGAAAATTCCTAGAGGTCATAGGTGATTTCAGCAAAGTAGCTGGCTACAAGATCAACTCCAGAAAATCACTAGTGTTTCTTTACTCCAGCAACAAATCCGCAGAAGAAATCAAGAAATCTCTCACATTCACCATCATTTCTTAAAAAATGAAATACTTGGGCATTAACCTTACAAAGGATGTTAAAGACCTGTTCAAAGAAAATTATCAAACACTAAAAAAAGAAATTACAGAAGACCTGAGTAGATGGAAAAACATTCCATGCTCATGGTTAGGCAGGATCAATATAATAAAGATGGCCATTCTACTTAAAGGCCTATACAGATTCAATGAAATCCCCATCAAGATACCTATGGCATTCTTCACATATATAGAAAAAGCAATTCTCAAGTTCATACGGAATAACAGGAGACCCTACTAGTCAAAACATTACTCTATAGAAAGAAAGAAGTAGGGGGGTATCTCAATCCCTGAACTCAAATTATACTTCAGAACTGTAGTAGCAAAAACAGCATGGTATTGTTATCAAAACAGAACCGAAGGCCAGTGGAACTGAATAGAAGATCCTGAGACAAACCCCCATATCTTTAACTATTTGATATTTGGTAAAGGGGGCAAAAGAACAGGCAAAAGCCTGTTCAACAAATGGTGTTGGACATACTGGACAGCTATATGTAGATACCTGAAGC
>PVKS010052517.1:0-10733 GCA_004027875.1 Aplodontia rufa
ACTCTTGAGCAGTTTAGTGTCTGCCTGCCCAAAGTCTTGTCCTACCGCAGCTGGGGACTAAGGAGCTGCTGGGAGTCTTGTGAATCCTGGTGCAGCTGTAAGGGATTCTTGCTGTTACAAGGACCATGGCTGGCCTGAACTGAGCACACCCAGGACCATTATCACCCCACTCTTGGGTGTCTTGAGGTCTCTACCTGTTCAAAGAGATGGTGTGTGGAGCAGTCTCAACCCCAGCAATGGAAGGGAGGACTGAAGGAGACACCAGCCCAGCTAAACCAGTGTCTGTGGAGGTCTCAAATGCAACCACTAGAGGAATGGAAGTCTAGTCCCAATTCTAGTGCCCAGGACCTATGGGACCACTTCTGTTTACAGAATTCAGGGTCTGAAAGTAGAGGAAAGCACTGGATCCAGGTTGCCCCTTCATAGGTCCCTGCACCACCTGAGAGTTTCAGGCAGTATCTGTTGGACCTGAAGACCAAACCCCCCAGGATGTTTAAGTCCTATTGAGCAGAATCCTGGTCACTGACTCCACCCGCAGATCAGGTGTGTAACATGGTGGGTGGGAAGCCTGTAACTGGGAGTTGCCAGACTAGTTGGGAGGGTCTGCCAGACCCACACAGCCACCAGGGCAGACAGTCAACACACATGGGGGCTTGGAGCTTTTCCTCTGTACTGAGCTCTCTATTCCACTCTGTATATAGTGGTTTTGGGTTCACTGTTCACGAAGTGATATCCTGTACCACATTCCGGAAGATTTCAAAAGAGCGGGGTGCTGCTTCTTCATGTGATCAGATTCAGGGGACTCTAATTTGTCTTCACTAAAGCAGTCCCTCATTTCCCATTGCTGCCACAGCCCCAAGGCACTGGAGTCTTACAATCAGGCTTCGCTGAGCCCTCATCCTTGTGCCTGAGTTTATTTAAGTATGTGCAGCTTTCTCCCCTCCGTGGCAGATTCCCAGCCGCCTCCAGCTGGGTAGTTGACACTGGAAAATTATCAATTGGGACTTTCTGCACTTTCAGCTTGTCCGTGGCTCCCTGTCACTAAACTTCCTTCCTTGGATAGTAATGAACTTGGGGAGAAATCTCGCCATCTATCCAACTCATAGTAATGCACCTCTCCCACTTTTGGTGTCCCACGTTCATGGAGAGACTCAGCTCTGCCATGGGTTGGCATGATGAAACACTCTCAAAAATGGCATATTTAAAACTTGTCTTTTTTCTGAGTCTCACCAGATAACAGCATATATTCATTGGGTCTAGGGATAGTTTAAAGAGTATGATGGCAATTATTGGAAATTTTGACTTCACCATTTGACTTTACAATTCCTGTGACCTCAGGATTCTTCACCTTTCTGAGCTTTAAAATGGAAGATAATCATTCTCTTAATCAATATGTAATCATCCCATTTATACCAGAAAATATTAGATGCTGAGAACACCTCATGTGTGTGTTCTTTACAAATGTGTCTCATTTCAACAATTATGAACACTGAACTGCAACATAGGAAAAACAATAAAAGTAATGATAGAATTTACTTTCTCAGATATATTTTATACTTTACTTAGCTTTTATATACTGGGAGTTGAAAATCTAATAGTACTGTCTAATTTATTCAAATGAATCTTAACGATAAATGTAACAACTATTTATTTTAAATTTCTAATATTTTCTAGGTATCAATATAATTTATAAATATTTTTATGTTAGTATTTTATTTAACAAACATTTTTAATTAGTATATGTAATATTATATATTATGGGGTTCAGCATGATATTTCTATATGTGCATACAACATGCACTGATCAAATCCAACTATCTTTTCCCCCATCTCTTTCTCAATTCTTGGTAATCATAATTCTACTTTTTTTCCATATGTGAGAAAGAATATATACTACTTGTTCTGTGTCTTGCTTATTTCGTTTAACATAACATGTTCCAAATCCATTCATTTTTTGCAAATGACAGAATTTCATTCTTCTTTATGTATGAATAATACTTCATAGTATTTATATACCACATTTTCTTTATCCTTTCATCTCTTGATGGTCACCTAGGCTGATTCCATATCTTATCTGTTATGAATAGTGCCCCAAGAAATGTGGGTATGCAGATATCTCTTTGGGTATGTGGATTTTATTTCCTTTGGCTATATAGCTAGATCATATAGTGGATGTATTTTCATTAACATTTCTATCTTAAGAGTTACGTAGCAAAGTTATACAATAGTGGTGATGATACTAGGTAGAAAAATCACTATTTTAAAAATACCTATGGTACAAATTTTTTGAACTCTCTAACTTACAGATTCTAGATGGGTTTCTCTTTCTGGATCATGATAATTAGTATCTCCCAATAAGCAAATGGGAGGCCCTCATTTTGTCTGCTATTCTATTTTGAGAACTATCAAAGGGAAAGAGTTTAAGGAGGGTACTGATATGTAAGTGATATTTACAAATTGGCAGATGGTAAAACTACCTTCTGCAGTATTTATGGTCCCCTTCAGCATCAATCCATCTTTCTCTGCTTATATGTACTGACGTATCACTGTTAGTTCACCATACTGCTGATGCTACTACAGTCACGAGTAGCTTTTGCTTATCTTAGAATTCCTATATACCCAGGCTGGTTACTTTCTGTTCTGTAATCCATTTGGCACTGCATTTTATTTTATTGTATATGCTTGATGTAAGAGATTCTTCTAAATTTTTCAAAAATCCAACAACAAATTTCAGGGATTAATGAACATACTGTGGCTAATTCTGAAAGGATAACGGATATGATGATAATGATCTCCATGTACTGAAAAAGTAGCCAAATAAATGAAACTTTCATAGTATATAAAAAGTTGACATCTATATCTAGATAGATTAAATAAAGGGAGAAACTAAAATACTATGGGCCAATTTAATTAAAGCTACAAGTGAAATTAGAGATTTTGTGAATATATAACTATATAATGAAATTTAATACTGGAGTCAATTCAGTTAAACATTAGGAAAAGTCATCATAGATGACAAGAGTAATAACCCTAAGAAGTTCTACTGACAGAGCTTGAGGGGATATCTTCCCAGAGTTCATTAAGTGCAGAATGACAACATTCTTACTTAGATAATTTAGTCATTCATCTGCTTCAAGGAAAATGGTGCTATTTGATGAGTTTTCAATATATGTCATTACTGAAGCTGGAACAAAGAAATCGAAGCAAAATTGTTAAAATACATGAAAGTCAGTGTTCTTCTATTGAGATTGGTCTTTGATTTTTTAAGGTATGGGCATGAGACATTAGGCTTTTGAATAATAGGGGGAAAAAACTTGAAGGTAATATTCTACCATGTAATTTCTTAATATTTCTGGAGCCTGCCTTTAAATGGTGCCTGCCATCTGGAAGTGTATGCTTGTATTTAAAATTTGTTTATTTTATACAATAGACAAGAACAATATGACCACTTCAATTCAATGCACAAATGACATTTACTGAGCAGCTGTAGATTATACACATTTTTACATTTTAAGCAGATGGTGTAATACATGTTTTATGATAATAGGACTACATCACTATAGGAATGGGATTATCATAATTGAACAAACACTATTTTCCCTGTTCTCTCAAATCAAGAGAACTATATATTTTCAAACTTTTTCTTTCTTTTTTATGTTTTTGATAGTACTTTCATCATGTATATACCAAAGAATAAATGCAGCTTTCAAATTTAGCTTAAAATTCCATTGTTTCTGTGCTGATGTGCAAGAAATCACTGATAAACTAACCAAGTGTAGATACAATTGAAGATTAACATAAAAGTTTTTGATATTCTATCTCTAGCAAGATAATTAACTTACAAAGAAATTTATCTTGCTAGTAACAAATATACTGGGATTACATTTAGATATGTACAAAATAAATGTGAACAAAGCAAAAAAGGAAGTACAGGATGAAGATATCTGCATGGTAAAAATTTTGTTTCATAGTGTGTGTTGCCTTCCTACTGGAGAACAATAATTAATGTATTATTTAATGAAGATTTAAGTAATCTAACAAAATATATTTATCTACAATTTTTTTCATATAGAGGTAACATATCCTTGACCTAAACCAAAATATTTTCTTGACGTTTATAAAAATCAAGAATACACACATTCACTCTACTAAAATTAAGAAAATTTATTAATTAAAAAACCATCTGAAAGCATAAAATTGCAAGCCTGCAAAGTTGGAGGAAATATTTGTTGCCCATATATCTGATGATATATGGATGCACTATAAAATGTACTAAAGGCAGGTACTTCAAAAAAATGTACAAATGACCAGGAAACATGTGGATAAGGGATCAACCTCATTAGCTATCAGTAAAATATAAACCACCATAACGAGATACTTCTAGGAAACCACAATGTCAAAAATTTAACATAACCCTTAAAATTAATAAGAATAACATGTACTAGTGAATATATTGAACAGCTAGAATTCTCATAGTGCTACTAGGAGTATGAATTTGAAAGTATTTGGGCAATATTTACTAAAGTTGATTGGCTACTTTATGACCCAGCAGTCCCACTGCTAGCTCTGTACTCAATGTATATTCATTACCATTCATAACAAACAATATCAATAATAAAAGTTATATAGAGCCCCATACTAAAAATAATGGAAATATCAATCAATGGTGGGAGTGGATTAATATATTTTAGTTGTTTATACAAGAGAATTCAGTGGAGCAGCAAAGAATTATAAATACAGGTTACAACAGGGATGGATCTTCACAACAGGGATGGACCATTAATTAAAATAAATCAGACACAAAAGCTTGGTACTATATGGTTTGAAAGCATACAAAATTGACATATCAACATCTTCTAACTAGTTAAGTCAGTGATTACATTGGGTAGTAATGAATGCGAGGGCACACAAAAGGAGTTGCTAGTAAAATTCTCTTTTTAACTAGACTGCTGAATACACAGCTATTACCTTATCAATATTGATGATGTTTGTATATTTATTATATATGAAATTTATCTGTGTGTATCTATCCATATTTAATTTGAAAAAAATCATAAACTCATTTTTATCTTTCATTTCAAAACTTAATATTGTCTCCATTTGTTTTACCTGCAATATTTAATATGTAAGATAGTTCCAGTTTTGTCTAAGTTGGTTTTGGTAATTAAATGCAATATGTATCACTTACAAACAGATGATTGAGAACGTAGAATATAAAATATATGACAATATATATATTCTTAATTTGCTTAGTGTCCTTGGTACAAGCTCCTGACAACTTCAACTTTATTGGCTCATCTGGTCTTGTTCGTTTTTGTGTGGCTCTCACATTGTTCTCTCATATGATGTGTACTGCACTAGTATCTCCATTTCTCAGAACCCCTGTTATAAAAACAGTCCCTGTATATGTGGAATTTCAATGGAAGGAGAGGAATTTACAGCTGAATTTTCTTCCCTCCTATATATTTTTCATAATTCTGTCATGTACTATAGTGCAGAATTTCTGTGCTCTAAGTCTCTCTAACCTGTGCCACCACTTTGCTGAATAGTCTTTTGACGGTGCAGCAGAGTTCTCCATTAGTTGGGGTTGGGATGAATGGATGAGGGTAGAAAGTAAATTCCCATTGACAAGACAATCTGTAGGTGAGGATTAAAAACAAGTCTCTTTTGTCCATTATTTATACCAATAGCAATAACTGTTCAATATAATCCAATCATTGTCATTCCAAAATTATCTATTACTTTGATATATCTACTTTCAGTTATTCGTTTGCTATGCTACAATGAACTTAACCTGTAGGATGATGAATGCAGAGTTTGTAAGCTTATATGGTTTCAAGGTATTTTCTAAGAAAAAATTACAAAATTATAAATGCAAAATTCGGTATTAAGGTTGATATTTATTCAGAATGATCACATTTTACCAGGTTGTATCCTGGTAAGGATCCAGCAAAAAAATGATTGTAGAGCTTCTGCATCAGCAGCTTCACATTAAAAATAACTTTGCCACAAGTTTTTTAGTCTGGTTCTAGTTTAGAATATTCGTTGCCTACATGTTCTGATACTCTTAACTATGGTCTGATCCTCAATCTTATTTTTGTTATTCTACTTCTTGCTGGACAAGGACAATCCCATAGTCTTTTTTTTTTTTAAGAGACAGAGGGAGGGGGAGAGAGAGAATTATTTTTATTTAGTTTTTCAACTGGTTTTCATTGCTCTAACACTTACTTAGTTGTGTGTGTGGTGCTGGGGCTTTTGAATGTGGGTCCTTGCACATGCCAGGCAAGCACCTTAAGCACTGAGCCACAGCTCCAGCCTTTCTCATAGTCTTTTAAGTATAGTCCATTGCAGCTCACTGGATGAGGACAGAATGCTCTGGTAGCATGGGTTACAATCTCCTGCTTACCTTTACTATGGCTCTCACCTGCCTGTGTTATTAGTGTGTTTTGTTTCTTTATCATACATTGGGTAGTGCTATCCTCAAAATCAAGGAATGTGCCTTCTTACTTCATATCCTTTCCCAATTCACTCATACAGAGGCCCATTAATGCTTCCATCCTAAATGATCATACAAGTCTGTGGACTGCTTAAATCTTAAATTACAAATATTTTATTTTTGCTGAAAAATTTTCAAAACATGTTAAAACATGGCATGCAACAATGTATGTTTTTGTTCTGTTGGCCCTTGGAGCAGTGTGTGTATGTGTGAACATATCTGTCTTCTTATTTCCAAATAATGTCCTTCAATATTTAATCAAGGAAAAAAAAAGATTTGGTTATATAAAGAGCTTTAGATCCCCTTGAACAGGAACATATTACTACTGTTTCAGGGAAAAATTTAGAAAATACAATATAATTTATGCTTAAGAATCAAAAGGAAAGCCATCCTGAATTAACATATAATGAAGGAAATGGTAATTATTTGATCCAAAGGTTTCCTGAATATCACAGTTCTAATGTTGTGTAGAACTGCTTCATGCTGAGAACAGCACATACAGAAGAAATGTGAAATGAAGTCGTGTTGAGGGCTCTGGGGTTTTACAAAGTAGCTGTGTCTTTCAGGAATATTTAAATCCAATGCTTTGTTCACCAGCTTCAGTGGCCAATTCAGACTCAGTTGCTTTTGAGTATTCCATGTCTATCAGAAACATTATGGAGAGAACTAAATGCAGGCTCACACCTTTATAAATGGTGTTGGGAGGTGAAGATTTAACCAAGTGCAGTCGTGTGAGGTGAAAAAAGTTTCAATCTTATGAGAAAATATGATCCTTTCTTAAGGACTTGTATAAACTCTCATAGATCAAGCATTCAGTTTACTCAATTCCCTGTTTTGATTTTTAAATGTGTTGCAATATAAGTCAATCAGGCAGATTTCCCTACTTGACAGAAACAGATGACAGGGTAGATGTCCTTGGGCATGTTCCATGGGCTCTTGAAATCAGATTATAACTTGGTGACATAAAATCATTCTGATTTCAATGTACGAGCTAAAAAAATGATACCTCCCTGAGTAGTTCATTAAATACAACTGGGCCAGAAGCTAATCATTGTTATTACTGCTCTAAGGACTTAAGAAGGACTTTGGGTCAAAATCCCTCAAGCCATGTTTAATTGTAGAAGGAAATATGCTAAATTCCTTATTGCTTTGTGTTGCTTAATTTGTTTTCATGTGAAATGTCTAAACAATCATCAAGATATTTAAAAGACAGATGTAAATTGGATGCTTGTTCAATGAGTATTAAAAAAGTCATCAGTGAAATACTCTTGTATCCAAGGCATCCTTATCCAAACCAAGTTCAAATGCTAACTTTTCCATTTGCAGTGTTATTTTTTCTTGAAACATTTCTGGAAGCATCAATCCTCATTAAAAACTTTCTGCTTATACTTCTGTATCAGTCATTGCTTTCACATGTTAATCCTGTGCAGTTGAAATGATGGTTCAATAATATCCTCATCCTTCCTGTATGCTTTTCTGAAAAATGGAAATTTATATTGAATTTTCTGTAGATGACCTTCTACTACTGAGCTTTAAACAAAAATAGGAAATAGATTTGTGTTTTATGACTCTTATTGAATCTCTACTATCATCACGAACAAAAAGTTTAATTCAGGCCCTCAGTCAATGGGTGGAAGAGAAGTAGCAATATTATTGCTCCAGGGACTATGAATGAAATGGTCATAATTTAAAAAGCAAGATTTGCTTTATAAAGTAATCTTTATTTGCATTTTGACAAAGATACAACATTTTTGTTAATAACTAGGCATGTTTTTTCATTTCTTTTCTTGAAATCTATAGCCCTCTTATTTAGTTTAGTTTTTGATTTCCTGTTTATAACACATAAGAATGTAAGAAACGCACATATGCTGTGATAAATGACAGGGTATCTTGGCCTCTTAATAGAGTAGTGAAGATAGTGGTAAACTCTAGGACTTAGGCTCTCCACTGAACCCCATCCAATTATTTCAAATAATCACATCTTATAGAAAAGGTGCAAAAATCAGATTGACATATGTAAATCTTCAAAATTTTAAATGTTGGTTATGATTTCTGCTTTTATAATGAAGTACAACTCTCAAAGAAAAAGACAACAATAAAACTTCTTATCTCTAAATGCCCCCTTTCTGTTCCCAACAACCTTGCCAAGGAAAGGGAAAGATAAGAGCAGAGAGCAGGCCTTTGGCTGGAAAGTCCAGACATTTACTATCTTGAAGGATAGTGAACACTTTATTTCTTTTTTCTTTTTCTTTTTTTTTTAAGAGAGAGGGACAGTGAGAGAGAGAGAGAAAGAGAGAATCCATTTTATTTAATTTTTCATGTAGCTTTTGTTGCTCCGACACTTCCTTGTCTACATGGTGCTGGGGTTTGAACCTGCATCCTTGCTCATGACAGGCCATCACCATCACTACCGAGCCACCACTCCAGCCCCTGACTTTCTCTTATACAGCTTGGGCGCTGGGCAAATTAGTCTTATCTGTAGAAAGCTGCTTTCTTGCCTGCATTTCAAGACAGCAGCTCCATGGGATGCTGGTCACACGCAAACCAAGTGGGCTGATGTTGGTGTCACTGTTTCTGTAGCCTAACCGAAAATCAATCCTCTCAGTGGCTACTGCTGTGAAATTAAGGGTACTGTGGATAGGATGTGTGCCACTCAACCAATTAGCCACCACTGGAAAGGAAGCATTGCTTGACAGTACTTTGAGGGATGGAGGTGCCATTAGACTCTTCTTGGAGCAGTCACTGATCTCTTACAAGCTTCTCCCCCAATTAGTGATACGCCTCACATTCCATACTCAGGCACATTCTTTGGCATCTCCACAACCTACCCTCTGCCCTGGTGTAACTGAGCTGATAACATGACAACTGGGCATATTAACATTCATTAGAGAGTAAAACAAATATATGTTAGGTATGAAGATAGCTTGTGAGTCGCCAATCTGTGGATACAATTAGAGAATATTGCATAAAAAAGTTCTATTTAAATTAATGGAAAATTTAGGAGGATCCATCTGCCCCATATGTGTTCTTTAAAATCTCAGTGAGTGGTTCTATCTTTTCTGAATTCTTGGCTGGGGATTTTTTTTTAGAAAGAGGGACAGTGAAAGAGAGAAAAAAAGAGAGAATCAATTTTAGTTAGTTTTTCATGGGTCTTTCATTGTTCCAACAGTAGTTGTGTACATGGTGCTGGAGTCTGAACTCACATCCTAGGGCATGCCAGGCAAGCACTACGACAGCTCCAGCCCCGGGCCTGGGATTTTTGTCATCACTGTCACTTCACCAAATTGATTGTCTCTAGAGGGAAATAGTTAACTTTACGCACATATTATTTAGAGTTAGAGGGATTTTTTGCTTCTCTCTTTTCTGTTAACTTATTATAATTTATTTTTTATGCATTTGTGAGTATTTTTGGAAGGTATTTTATGGATGCAAGAGGAGATTGAAAGAAATTAAAAAATTAAAAAAAAGTACTCTATTTATAACAATCTGGAAGCTGGGCATGGTTGTCTACAATCTCAGCTGCTCAAGAGGCTGAGACAGGAAGATTGCAGGCTCAAAGCGAGCCTCAGCAATTTAGCAAGGCCCCGAGAAACTTAGCAAGACTCTGTCTCAAAATAACAAATGAAAAGGTCTGGGGATACTGTTCAATGATTGAGCACCCCTGGGTTCAAGAAAAGAAAAGAAATTGCACAACAATCCTGGGAGAACAGACATTATGGAGTGAGTTAAGAAATCTGAAAGACAGGGGATTAATTTCCAGAATATACAGACAACTGACCACCAAAACCACAAATAAGTGGGATAGGGAACTAAACAGAAACTTCTCTACAGGGGGAGTCCAGAATATGGGAAAATGTTCTACATCATTACAAGAGAAATGCAAATCAAAACTTCACTGAGATTCCATCTCACTCCAGTCAGAGTGGCAAAAATGAAGAATACGAACAACAATAGATGCTGGAGGGGTTGTGGGGATAAAGGAACACTACAACACTACTGGTTGGACTGAAAACTGGTATAGCCACTCTGTAAAGCAGTGTGGAGACTCCTCCAAAAACTAGGGATGAAAACATCTTATGACTCAGTTATTACACTGCTGGATATTTTCCCGAAAGAGCTGAATTGGCTCACTACAGAGTCTCAGCTACATCAATATTGATAGCAGCTCAGTTTATAATAGTTAAACAATGGAACCAACCTAGATTCCCCTCATTGGATTAATTAATTCATAGATTAT
>PVKS010052518.1:0-10731 GCA_004027875.1 Aplodontia rufa
TATGGAAGAGATCATGATGAGTAAAATCAGCTTAACCCAGAGATCTAAGGGTCGATTGTCTCCACTCATCTGTGGAGGTGGGGACTAGACCCTGGACAATGAGAAAGTTGGTCTAGAAACATGAGTTAAATTCAGATAAGATGTAATGCTTTACAATCTAATACTATCTTTAGATTTATAACGGGAAGGGGAAGGGAGGGATAAGGAAGGGTAATTGGGGGGGCACTCCTGGGGACAGTTGCAATGTCCAGAATATATACACATCTTATACACATTTTATATTGTTTTGTTAAAATCTTGTAAGGTTGCTCAAAAATAAAAATTTTTTTAAAAAAAGTGTTTTACATCTCATGTATTTGCATTCAGAATACAATAAGCTAATTATTGGCCAAAAGGCATAGAAAATTTCATTTATTTGCACATTTCTCAGTTTGTAGCATCAAAAGTTTACAAGAATCTCACTTTTAAAATATTTAGAAGACTATAAGTAATTTACTACACATATTTTTCTTCACAAATTAACTTTGGAGTTTGCTGCAACAGGCCCCACTATTGTCATATACTATTTTTATCATCATCTGGTCAAGTACTATCAGAATTTCCCCTTCAACCATAGACAGAAAAATGAATGACCGTGCTTATTTGAACTTACCAATGCAATGTCAGTTGTCATTTATTTTTTCAGTTCATTTGCTTCCTAGAAGCAAAACACATACTCACACATTAGTTACAGAGTATATTAAGTTTAAAATATTTATTGTTCCAAATTTCTTTTACAATACTTAAGATAGGAACTATAGCCATTACTAGCATGGAACCCTTCAAAATGCCTAATAAAATGATAAATATAATAGATAATTGAAATTATGTATATTTTTAATAAATAGTACATTATATCTTATAGAATTAGTTAAAGGGAAAAATGAAGTCAATGACTTCACTCAAAATACAATGTTATTATTCTATATTTTCAAATCTTTAATTTTTTTTACTCAATAAAAATATCTATTATTTACATAATACAGTCTTCATTGAAGAGGAACAAAGACTTTTCACTTACTAACAGAACCATAATAAGTTATGAATCACTCTGATTTAATAGTGTAATATAATTTAGGCTATAATGTTGATTAATGAAAATCTTTCCTGGAAAAACCTTATTAATTAGAAAGAAAGTAAATTGAATTTCTAATTAAATGGAGAAATGTTTTAGGTCCTCATTTAATTACATTAAAAGAAAAAACAAAACCCCGGCATTCCTAAACAAACTAGAATTAGAAATTTTGGATATAAATGCTAGCAAATATCATACATCAGGTTCTTTTATTCTATGCTAAATTTCACTACAGTCATTTCTAAAATGAGAGCCTTAGGAAGAGAATGACAATGTTTAAAGGACAAGACTAATGCTTATTGAGTACTCACTGTGCTGTAGTTATGGTATTATATGCTTTCCATGTATTATATGATATTATACAAGAAAAAAGTGTAAAATACCAAGAGAATTTAAGTAAACTGTCCAAGGCTCACAGTTGGTAAATTTGGAGCAAAGCAATGAAGAATTCTTAGTCATCATATAATACTTTAACCTAAAAAAAAATATTATGGTACACACACCAACAAGAAAATTGATGAGTCACTTTAGATAAAGTTTTAACCAGGTACAATTTTCATGCCAAACAAGCAATTAAACAGAAGAAGATTTTACCAGAACATAACTACAAAGTATGTTTTGTATTCCCCATTATTCTTCATGCCTAAAATCAAGTGTTCTAATGGTGCTAATAACCATGGTATAACATGACTTAGAATTTCAGTTAAATGGCAGTGGTTGTTAGAGCCCTTTTTGGGGGGTTTATATTCATAGCCACTATTTATGGAACTTTGAAAGTGATCCTCCAGTACCAGAAGCAAATAACAAAAATAAAATCTATCTTCCCTGAGTGAATAATATTCCATGTTGTGTCTAAAACCCATACTATGAAGGAAAATTATCAGACTTAAAACAAAGTATATCATCAGTATTTAATTATTGCAATATTTTTTAAAGATATTCAGTTATATCAGGGTAGCACATTCTACATACAAAAGTACAAGTTTCATCTTGTTCATATAAAATGGCTCTTAGAAACCTGAGTCTTCTGGTGCAGGAAAGATGCTATGGATCCATTTTTCTCTTTTCCTCTCTGCTAAGCACAAATGTAAACTCTGGAAATAGTGAAAAAAGAAATCAAAGGAGAAATGTGGTAAGAAGGTGAACTCACATGGGGTGCCAGGACGGAAGGAACAGCATAGCAGCAGGGTGTCCTGCATCCTTCCACACAGCCAGGCAGCACACCCACACTTGCATTTCCTGACCTTTATTGATTCACAGAAAATGACCCAGATGGTCTCATTTCTCCTACTGGACCAAAGGGAGGCCCTCTGACAACATCAGGAGAGCCTAACACCAACTTCTATCAAGATCAATTAAAAGCCCTACCTAAAAGAAGCTGTCAGAAGAAGTATGTTCTATCCCCACCAGGCCCATGGCTGCAGAATACTGAGACAGGCTGGAAGAACCACCCAGAAAGACTCAGTAATAGTGACCAATTCAGCCTAGGGGATCTTTGTGTTTAAGACTCTCATATTCCACCACAGACAGTGAAGTCGGGGTGAAAGGGGAAACAAGCAAACACTATAGCACCATAATAAACAGCCTGATCTGGGAAGCTTCATTTTCCCCATGGACTCAAGTCTCTCCTCCTCCATCCAATGACACACAGTTAGACAAGTGGAACCTGTCAAGGCTAGTGGCTTTCTCTGGGAAGCAACTTAATCTTTCTGGGTTAGAAACTGATCTACGCTCCTTAGAGAAACCAAAGCAACCAGTAGATATGGGTAAATGGGATATCCTTTATCCTGTGAGAAATATCTAGCAGACAGGACTACAGAAATGTACCCTGCCCCATGCATACAAACTTCAGCCAGCATTAGCAGGAACCAATAGGAACTGACACAGAACAAGATAAATGAGGTAGGCCTAAATAAAACCACAAAGCTCTATAAATTAAGCTGCTGGAACCACAGCCCATAAGGGAAGGCAAATCTGCATAATAAACCAAAACAAAGTGACTGCCTACTAAAATAAAAGACTTAAATAGGACCTGGATTCTCCTAACACAATAGAAAAAATGTGCAAGATACATTAAAAATCCATTCATCACAGAAAAAATATGATTTATATTTTCTACATAGAAAAAATCTAAGGAATTTATGTTCTGTTTTATTTTAAAGAGAGAGGGACAGTGAGAGAGAGAGAAAGAGAGAGAGACATACAATTTTTATGTATTTTTTCATGTGGCTTTTATTGCTCCAACACTTTGTTATATACATGTTGCTGGGGATCAAACCCGTGACCTCATGGATGCCATGAAAGCACCATAACTGCTGAGCCACAACTCCAGCCCAAGGAATTTATATTTTAAATAAGAGCTAAGAAAATTACAACTTGAATAATTAAAAATTACTTTATAACAACACTGACAAAAATCAGATGTTGAAATTATCTGACAATGATTATAAAACAATCATCAACAATGTTTTAAGAATCAACTACAAATTCCCTTAAAACAAGAGAAAAAAGTAAATAAAAAATCTGAGCTAAGGAAGTGAAGTTGTTTGAAGTAAAATTTAAGTTGAGATTTTAGAACTGAAGACTGCAGAAACAAATTTTAAAACTTTCTGGATGCACTTAATAATAGAGTATACATGAGAGGATAGAAGTAGTGAACTTGAGAACAGAACAATAAATTCAATGCATTTGAAAAGAAACAAATAGAATGAAAAATAAATAAACAGAGGCTTTGAGGTTTGTGAGACAATACTGTCTTCAAGAACTTAGAAGGAAAGAGAAGTAAAATGGGCCTAAAACAATGGCTGCACAGTTCCTAAATTTGGCAAAAACACCAAGAAGTTGAGCTAACTTGGAGCAAAACAATCTCAAATGGCAAGACCATCTTTGTTAAACTATTGATAGGCAAAGCCAAGGTAATTTCTAGCAAAGATGCAGAGTAGTAGTGACTCCTAGTCACTACTGGTGGGAAGGAAAAATACTACAGACATTTCGAAGACAATTGAAAATTACTTACAAAGATAAACAAGTCTTAACAAATATTTCAGAAACTATACTTCTAGCTATTTCCTTAATTTATTACAAAACTTATATCCACACAAAAATTCTGTACTCAGATGTTTATAGAAACTTTGTTTATAGTCTACAAACTACTAGAAGCAATGAAGATGCCTTTCTGTAGCTGAATGGATAAACTAGATATATCTACACAATGGATATTATTGAGTGGTGAAAAGAAATGAGCCAACAAAGCTATGAAGAGACATGAATAAATCTTATATGCAAATGTCCAAGTTAGGGAAGGTAGGTGAAAATTATATAATATATAATTCCCATCATATGACACTCTGGGATACGTGAAAGCATAGAGACAGTTAGAAAATCAGTGGTTGCCAAGGCCCAAGGAAAAGAAGGAAGGTTAAATAGAGGGAAACAGAGAGAGGTTTGTAGGGCAGTAAAATTATTTTGCATGCTACCACCAAAATTCTTATTTGACACTATGTATTGTCAAAACCCACAGAAATTTAGAGGTTCACAAAGAGTGAACCTTATTGTATGATATTTTATTAAGCATTTAGGAGGTTGATAACAATCCCAAGATAAGAAGGGGAATGTGACAAAGATATATAACTGTATTACAAATGAAACAATACCACTGAAGAAGGTAAAAGTTGCTGACTCAAGCAATTTTAGAAATGAGTGGAGTCAGTAAGACTAAATACAAAAGAAATTACACAGACACATGATTATACTTGAAAAATATCTGATAAACGTAAGCACATGTGAATTTAATAAAGTTTTTTCCAGCAGGAATATAGTTTAAAATTTTAATGTCATCAATATGGACGGAGTGTATATACTTACCTAATTCATATGTTTCAGCCCTACACCTCAGTCCCTCAGTAAATGACTATATTTGAAGATAAGGCCTTTCAATAGGTGATTAAGTTAAAAGGAGGCAAAATCCAATATGACTGGTAACCTGATCAGAGCAAATTTAGATAGACAGAGAGATATCAGAGGCATGAACCCATATAAGAACAACCTTGTATATGTGAAGAACACAGCCAAACGTGGTCACCAGCATGACAAGGAGAGAAGACGTAGAAGAAATCTAAATTGTGAACAACTAGATCTTGGACTTCAAACCTCTAGAACTGTGACAAATTTCTGTTGTGTAAGTCATCCAGTCTGTGGAATTTTGTTATATAGCTCTAACAAACTCATACAACCATTAAAATATACATACCTAAAATGAAGAAGATATGAGAAACCAGGCTTTTCACAGTTAGGTGGGCTCATGGCTTTGATGTCTCTCTGTATATTTAAATTTCCTTTCCTTTCCAGTTTGCCCGTGAGATTGGATTTGGGTAATCCAACTTCTCATTTAATTTAATCACCTCTTTAAAGCCCTTATCTTCAAATACAGTCATTTTCTGAGGGCTTGAAGATTAGGGCTTCAACATATCAATTTAGGTAAAGGGACACAGTCATTAGGGGAAGCTAATATGACTTATATGAAAATTATCTTCATAATTCTTCCATAAATCCAAAACTACTATAAAATTTAGTTTAAAAATGTAAATACAAAGAAAAAACTTGAAAGCAACCCCAGAAAGACAGTGCTTTATCTATAAGTGCACCATCAAGGCCAGAAGGAAAAAAAAGAATATTTTTCAAGTGTTGAAAGTAGAAAGATTTCAATCGTGTTTTCTAAATTTAGCAAAATTCTTCTTCAGTAACGAACATGGAATAAAAACATTGTCAAAGAAAGAAAAACTAACTTGACATCATTAGCCTTATTTTTCAAGATTAAATAAAGGATACTCCTCAATCAATAAGGAAGCATTGATAAAAGAAATAATCCTGGAACATCAGAAAAAAATAAAACTGAAAACAGAAGAAATACAGACATAGGCAATAAACTTTTTCCCTATAATTTTATAAGATATATTTCAAGAATGAAATAATATTATTTCAAAAATAAAACAATATTCATTAAGGATTATCTATAAATTATATGTTGAAGTCCTAACCTTCAATGTCTCAGATTGTGACATCATTTAGAATTAGGGCCATTTTACATGTAAATAATTAAGATGGGGTCATAATCGGATGAATCCTTAATCCAATATATCTAGTTTCTCTTTTAAAAAGGTTAAATATGGACACACATACACACACACCACACATACACACACACACGCACACACAGAGAAGGCGATTGAAACAGAGAAGGCAGACAGAGATCAGGATGTTATGGCCATAAATTACAGAGCACCAAAGATTGCCAGTGAACCACCAGAAGCTAGAACAGAAATAGTGACTAGATTATGCCCCTACCTCTCATAAGCAACTACCTTACTGATACTTTAATTTTGGACTTCTAACCTTCAGAACTATAAGACTATTTATTTATTTATTTTAACTAAAGATATCTAGTTTGTGGTGCTTTGTTAAGTCTGCCCTAGCAAAGTAACACACTATTTGATACTTATGACAATGATATTTTAAGCTTGGGAATATAAGATGACTAAGTGAAAGTGAGTTCTATACTTCAGTTGAGGTAACAAAATGTTGGCTACTGAATGAAATATGTATGTTGGAATAACCAGGACAATGACTAGCAATGCTATACAAAAAGAGACTCAAAAAACTACTAATACATCAAGATAGAATCCTAAGAAATTATTAAATAACAGGGAGAAAAGAAAAAAAAAGAAACAACAACTAAAATAAAAATAGAAATCAAACAATAAAATAGTAGATTTAATGGCAAACATATCAATAATTATTCTGAATGTTCCTGTTTTATGGTGCTTAAAAAACACTCACTTTATATTCCATAGCATAAAAATTTTGGAAAGAAAAACTATGCAAAGCTATGTCAGGCAAACATCAGTATGAATAATATGGAAGGAGTGGTAGCATAAATAGATAATAGTTGATAAACTAATCATCAAAGCAAAAGAAAAAAATACCAGAGTAAAAAGAAACATTAATAATGTCAAAAGAACCAATCCATCTAAAATGTCTAGTGATCCTAAATGTGGACATACCAAACAGCGGAGTCACAGAATACATGAAGTAAAAATTCTTAAATGCAAAGAAACAGATAAGCTTATATTTAGTGGACTTCAGGGCCTCCCTTTAGCAATTGCTATAAATTTTTGTTAATTCATGAAGATTTTTAATATGGATCTTTTAAAAATGGGAAATACAAAAGAGCTTGCTCACATGTATTATAAAAACCATCACATCTATAGAGAAAATAGGTATCAAAGGAACTTAACTCTGTGAAGGCCATATACACTGAACATTCAGCTAGTATAATAATAAATGGAGAAAAGTTGAAAGCATTTCCACTAAACTCGTGAACAAGACTAGGCTGTCCACTCTCACCACTTTTATTCAATATAGACCTCGAGAGCCTGGCTGGAGCAATCAGGCAAGAGAAGGAAATCAAAGGGATAATAATAGGAAGGGAGGAAGTCAAAATATCCCTTTTTGCTGATGACATGATCCTTTAGCTGGAAGATTCAAAAAACTCCACCACAAAACTACTAGAGCTAATAAATAGATTTGGCAAAGTAACAGGTTACAAGATCAACACCCATAAATCAATAGTTTTCCTATATGCTAAAAATATTAGGGCAGAATAAGAAATCAGGAAACTGGTCCCATTCATAATATCCTCTGAAAGAATAAAATACTTGGGAATTAATCTAACTAGAGAAGTGAAAGACCACTACAAATAAAATTATTGAACACTGAAAATAGAAATTGCAGAAAACCAAGATGGAAAGATGTTCCATGTTCTTGGTTAGGCAGAATTAATATAATAAAAATGGCCATTCTGCGAAAAGCACTTTATAGATTCAATGCAATCCCCATCAAGATACCAATGTTGTTCTTTACAAATATAGAAAAAGCAATTCTCAAATTCATTTGGAACAATAAGAAACTCAGAATAGCCAAAACATTACTAAGCAAGAAAGAAGAAACAGACTATTTTGCTATACCAGATCTAAAACTATACATGGTACTGCTATCAAAATAGGAATGAAGACTAATGTAATAGAAGACTCTGAGACAAACCCACAAATCTTTAAACATCTGATCTTTGACAAAGGGGTTCAAAATATAACATGGAGTAGTGGAGAGGTAGCCTATTCAACAAATGGTGCTGGACAAACTGGACAGTCACTTGCAAAAAATTGAAATTAAATCCTTGCAGAAAAATCAAATCTAAATGGATAAAAGAATTAGGAATTAAACAAGCTACCATACAACTGCTAGAAGAAAAATTATGATCAACATTCCAGCATATGACAGTTGGCAATGACTTCCCCTAAAAGATACCTAAAGAGAAAGAATTACAGTCAAAAATCAAATAATAGAATGCCATTAAACTGAAAAGTTTCTGCACAGCCAAGGAATCAGTCAAAACAGTCAAGAGACCACATACACAATGGGAGAGAATCATGGCCTGTGATTGTTCTGACAGGGTACTAACATCCAAAATTTTCAAAGAACTCAAAAAACTCAATAACAAAAATACCAACAATCCAATTAGTAAATGGACAGATTGCTAACCAGAAACTTCTCAACAGAGGACATTGAGCAAACGAATGAATACATGAGAAAGTGTATCCTGGTAATCAGAGAAATGCAATCAAAACTACTTTTAGATTATACCTCACTCCAGTCAGACAGGCAAAGATGAAGAATACAAGCAACAACAAATGCTGGAGGGGTTTTGGGGAGATAGCAACACTAGCACACTGTTGGTGGAATTGCAGACTAGTCCAGCCACTCTGGAAAGCAGTGTGGTGACTCCTTAAAAATGTGAGGTTAGATCCACCATTCCAGCTATCCCTCTTCTGGGTATTTTCCCAGAGGAGTTAGAATTAGCACATTACAGTGACACAGCAAAATCTATGATCATAGCAGCTCAATTTACAATAGCTAAATTATAGAAACAACGCAGATGACCCTCACTGGGTGAATGGATCCAAAAGCTCTGGTACATACATACAATAGAGTTCTACTCAGCTATTAGAAACAATGATATGGGGATGAGGAAGATGGTGAGCTGAAGGGAGGTGGCTTGTCCCAAGGCTCTGAGACTGGATGGGAAAATCCAAGTTCATCTTCAGTTTTTTGAGACCCATTTTGTGGATTATCTTCATGAAATCCCAGTGCTAGTTTGCCCAGTGTTTTGGAGGAGCAGAGACCTGGGAGAAGCATGAGGAGAAAAAGAGGGATTTTTTTCCATACCAGAAGGGACGTAGCAGTTTTTCTCTCTGTGTATACGTTCTGCCCACGAGCAGGGAAAGAGTCTAACAAAACTGTTGACAGATCACTGCTGGGAACCTGTGATTTATAAAAGCAGAGCATCAGGTGAGCACATTTGCAGATACCCATTCAGCACATACACTGTGTCTGGTGAGAACAGTATCTGGAAGCTTCCCACAGAGGTGCCTAGTGGAACAGTCTATCTGGCGAGAGAGCTGAGCCACCATTTAAGCTCCAGGAGGCAGACAATCTCTGGGATCAGCTCTCTATGGGACTTCAGAGCAGGCTCTGAACGCTACATCAGGAGATGCTCACTAATCACAGGCTGAATTGAGACAAGAAGGCTTTGGACAGACCCAGTCTCCACCTTGCTTAGGGGGACATGGGTTTGTGGAGTAAAAGGGAGCATTTCTCAGCCCTGGCCACAACCACCCCAGCCAGAAGGATCTTATACAAGTTAAAGGCTCTGAGTTCTCTGTCACAGGAGACAGTGTCTGCAACTTCCAGCAGAGGGAGAACAGAAAACATCGCAAACTTCCTGCTGATTAAGCCCATAAAGCCTTAAGACTTCTGAATTTCAGATCCCCTGGGAGAGTGCCAATGTTCAGGGCATTCTATAATCAGACCTCTTCACTGGAATCCCCTCCTAGAAATCCCAGGAGACTGACAACATCCCAGTCCTCTTTGTGAGATCACATAATTCTGAGAGAACCTAATATCAAAACCCAAAAGATCAACACGCATAAATCAATAGCTTTCTTATATACCAATAATAACAGGACTGAAGAAGAAGTCAGGAATTCAGTTCCTTTCAAGATAGCTTCAAAAAAAAAAAAAAATACTTGGGAATTAACCTAACAAGGGAAATCAAAGATCTCTTCAATGAAAACTATCGAACATTGAAGAACGAAATCCAAGATGACCTAAGAAGATGGAATGATGTCCCATGCTCCTGGATAGGCAGAATTAATATAATAAAAATGGCCATTCTACCAAAAGCTTTATATAGATTTAATGCTATTCCTATAAAGATACCTATGTCGTTCTTTAAAGACATAGAAAAAGCAATTCTCAAATTCATTTGGAACAACAAGAAACCAAGAATGGCCAGAGCACTACTAAGCAAGAAAGATGAAACAGGTGGTTTTGCCATTCCAGATCTAAAACTATACTATAGGGCCACAGTAACAAAGACAGCATGGTACTGGTATCAAGACAGGGAAGAAGACCAATGGAATAGAATAGAAGACCCCGAAACCAATCCTCAAATCTTTAAACATCTGATTTTTGACAAAGGGGGACAAAATATTACATGGAGA
>PVKS010052519.1:0-10731 GCA_004027875.1 Aplodontia rufa
TAGCAGCTCAATTTACTATTGCTAGGCTATGGAAACAACCCAGATGTCCCTCACTGGATGAATGGATCCAAAAACTGTGGTACATATATACCATGGAATTTTACACAGCAATTAGAAACAATGATATTGCAGCCTTTGAAGGTAAATGGATGGCTATGGAAGAAATTATGCTGAGTAAAATCAGCTTAACCCAGAGAACCAAGGGTTGAATGTCTCCACTAATCTGTGGAGTTTAGAACTAGACCCTGGCCATTCAGAAAGGTGGTCTATTATCATGTGTTAAATCCAGATAAGGTGTAATGTTATACAGCCTAATACTTTTTAGAGATATTGTGAGTAAGGGAAGGGAGGGATATGGGTGGAAATTGAGGTGGGGCAATCCTGGGGGTAAACCCAGTATCCAGAAACTATACACATTTTATATTATTTTGTTAAAAATTTGTATGGTTGTTCAAATATTAAAATTAAAAAAAGTTAAAAAATGTATATTTGGAGTATAGTCCAATTTTCCACTCCACTAGAGATGTGTAAGACCAAATGATACAGAGAGAAGAATGATCCCTGTCTTTGGATGCCACAAGCATTGACATTGCTTAGCAGATTATGGCCATGAAGGGAGAATGGGGATTTCATGAGCAGCCTGAACCCTAGAGGAGGAAGACAAACAGTAAGAAAAGGGAAATTACAGAATTTTCTCTGAAAAATGACAAATAATTTTCTATGACAAATATCACCGAATGCAGGGAAACTCAAACAGCTGGGACAACTTTCAGATGAGGTTAAATACTGGTGGATCATGAGATAAATTTCTTTGTATACGCAATTATTGTTACATATTTTCATCTAAAACAGAATAACTTGTGAAATTACAGGAGAATGAACAAGCTAAACGTGCACTAAAATTCATTGGGATGGCATTGCTTCACACTACAAAAGGAGGGTATAGAAATGATTGTAGGTTTTGGGCTGTTTTAAAATAATTTTGCTTTTAAAATAAATAATGTATACCACATTCCTTATTTCTGTGCTACCATGTTGTTTTTGTCTCCAAATGTGACATATCAGAAAAACTGTAAGACCTACCTGTCTGTAAGCCACAACTACACAGTTGATTTATCATATTACTTGAAGTTAGAAAAAATTCATTTTCTTTAAGTACACTTTAGATAATGTCACACAATGTCAAACACAAGGTAGGGGGTTGCAATATCTTGTTTTTCTTAAAAAAGATTTATAATGTTTTGGCCATTTATCTCAACCCATATATTATGTTGCTTTTACATGCTACAAATGAGCAGGTATAAAGTAAGAATTATTGAAGAATTACTAGACACAACAAATGCTAAAAGGCTCAAATATATAGACTGAACATATAGATTCAAATGTATAGAATCAGGAATAATAAAGGGCAAATTATGGTGCCCTTTGGTAACATAATATATGGCAATTTGTGCTTCTGTGAAGCCAACTCTGAAATGAAGTTGAGAATCATGAAGATTGCTAAATGTTCTTAGAAGTAGCACTTGTGGAAGGAAATGAAGGATAAAATAGCTTCCTAATGCTGTCTCTGAAAAGTTCTCAGTGAGCTATAACAGCAGTTGTAGAAAGAAGGCCTGATATGGAGAACACTAGTGTGAACCTCATTGGTCAATAGATGTATACTATGGCATAAGAAGGCACGGCTTTGGGTGAAGCATACATTCTCAACTGAGGCAATGTCCATGAGAGGGAAACGGCTGAAAACTTTCTTCTGGAAGACCTCTAAGTGACTGGGAAAATGTGTCACTTATTCCTGCAAGGATATATCATGAGATATATCCTTATATCAGAGTCCACTGCACCATCTTGCACTATGTTGGGCAAGGGAAAATTAAAAGGGGAAAAGTTTTTCTCTGCTAATTGAAAGACCCAAGACTGAGGAGACAGTTTAATATATTTGTACATTCCAGCATTTCAAATGACTTGAACACAGCTATGAGAGACAATAGATGATATTGGTGAGGTGGATGTGGAATATGGATTTTACCATATGAATAAACAGAAGTCATTGAATTTTGACTAAAGTGGTATTAGAACAATACAATTTACATTTTGAAGGTCTTTATTTGTTAGTGAGATTTTAATGCTTTTAAGTCTTTTCATTTTAGATGATGAAAGCAATAAAAGTGTATGTCTTAGTCTTACTTCTGTATCACACTGTCTTGAACATACTAGTTCAATAGATTGTCACTGATGAATAAATAAATGGAGCTATTTGCTTGGTTCAATGGTGATGGTTTTGATTTCAACAGTTAGGTGCCATGAGAAAAACACCAAAGATGATTAATGTAGTTTGAGTTGTATGTTATAGGGTTAGTCAAAAAATGCATAAAATTTGAATAGTTATGTTTAAAGTAGACAGGGCATTAGGCAAAATTTAACATTTCAAAATGCATCCAAGGTTTTACATCCATTGTAATAGTTTGTGATTCTTATGTCACTGCTAATTGGAAAATGTATTTTATGTATATTACCTAACATGATTTTATATTAAAACAAATGTTCATTACACTATCAATCTTGCTAGAAACCAGCAAGGTCAAAAAGAAGCAAAAATTACTTCATATAACAAATGTCACCATTATAAAGATGATTAAAAAATGTACAATTATTTTTAATTATTAAACAATACTTATTTTTTGTGAAAATGAATATTGTAAAACAGTGTATCTCCATATTGTGAGAATTTTCTTCAATGCTAATTATAGCAATTAAATCTAAACTATGTAACTGTTTTCTTTGAATTTTCTGCATTCTAAATGTGTGAAAGTGTGTTTGTGTATGTGTGTGTGTGTGTGTGTGTGTGTGTGTGTGTAGTTTCTATTGTTTAATTTTTAGTTTGAAAAGGAAGAGGAAGCAAGTGAGGCAAGAAATGTTTGAAGAATGAAAGACCAAACTTCAGTTTCCTGTATTTGGCAAAATATCAATCCTCACATCCAAGAAATTTTGTGAACCATAAGTAATGTTATGGTATGAATGTGAAGTGTCCCCTGCAGGCTAATGTTTGACAATTTGGGAAGGTTGAGGTAAAATGAACAGGTTATAAAAGCTTTAACCCAACCAGTGAGTTAATCCCCTACAGGGTTTAACTGGCAACTGCAGGGTGTGGCTGGAGGTGATGGGTCATTGGGGGCATGCCTTTGGGGGTATTCATTCTGTGTCTGGTGTTGAGTTTCACTCTCTGCTCTGCTTCTGGATATGGTCCCTGAGATCTCTGCTTACTGGACCCATGCCTGCCACTGTGATGTTCTGCCTCACCTAGAGCCCCAAAGAAAAGAGCTGACCTTCCATGGACTGAGACCTTTGATACTGTCAGCCCTTAAACAAACCATTTTCTCCTGAAACTTGTTCTTGTCAGGTTCTTTAGTCACAGTAGCAAAATGCTGACTAAAACAGGTAATTAATAAAAGAAATCTAGCACTCATATCATACACAAACTTTTGCACAGCAAGCATGAAAAAATTTTAAATTCATCATAAAGAAATGTATATATTAAATGCAGGGGAGCAATATGATGAATAAACTGAAAATGCTCTCTATTCAGAAACAGTGGGGAAATTGTACCAATATCTTAAATAGTGAAGGGGGAGTGAATCCAGAATTCTGAATCTAGTAAACATATCTTTAAAAATTATTTATGAAGTAAGCATTTGTTTCATTGGCATATAAATGCAAATGTAAATGTTATATAGTTTTATTTTCCACATGTATATAATTCAAAATGGATAGAATTCAATAACTGTACTTCAATCTATATGAAAAGATGTTAAGTCAGAAGGCAAATAATGTTAATCAGACTTTCATCGGAAGAAATGAAGAAAACATGAAATGCTAAACATGTAAATTCAATAGGTTTTAATTTTTAAAAATTTCAAAAGCACAGCTGAGGGTTTAGAACAACATTTGTAACACTGGGGAATGTGTAATATGTAAACATAATAATTACAATGAAAGATACATAAATGAAATGTCTATATTTTAAGTAAATATATTTTAATTTTTAGTACCACACTAAAATATAATAAATAATTTAGAACTCAAACATGAGCAAATTCAATTGTAATATTAAAATACCCAATAAATTAATGTCAAAAACAAGTATATTTATTTTATATTGCTGCTTTAACACACTATCACAAATTTTGTGTCTTCAAATGGCACAAAGTATCCTCTTACAGTTCTGAAGGTCAGCTGTGAAAAGTTAAGACAATTTTTGTTAGGTTTTTGTTAGTGCCTTATAGCTATAGATAGTATTGGGGTTCATTTTCACATAATCAAATGTGCATAGAATATAATTTAGTTTGCTTCAGTCCTTGGTACATCTGCATCCCCTCCTCTTCTCCCTCGATGGTTCCCCTTTCTATACTCTACTGGTCTTCCTTCTATTTATTTATATTTTTAAAGAATGATAGTGCTTATAGATTGACATAAATGTGAAATTTACTGCGGCATATTCACATATATATATGGCATGCTTTGCTCCATTTCATTCCACCAGTCTTCCCCTTCACTCCCTCCTTCAACTTCTTCAATCCCCTTCCTCTATTCCACTGATTTCCCTTTTGTTTTCAAGGGATCCCCCCATCCCCACATACACACACACTTTCCCCCCCACTTATTTTTGTCTAGCTTCTGCACATGAGAGAAAACATTTGACCTTTGACTTTCTTCCTGGCTTACTTAATTTAGCATGATGTTCACCACTTACATCCATTTACCAGCAAATGCCATAGTTTCATTGTTTTCAGGGCTGAGCAAATGCCATTGGGTGTGTGTATGTGTGTGTACACATATGTATATATACCAATGTTTCTTTAATCATTCATGTTTTCACAGGCACTTGGTCTGGTTATATAACTTGATCATTTTGAATTTCATTGCTGTGAACACTGATGTGCCTGTGTCACTATAGTATGTTGACTTTAGTTCCATAAGTTATTTAAGGAGTAGTATAGCTGGATCATATAGTGGTTCCCTTCCTAGTCTTTTGAAGGATTTCCATACTGCTTTCAAAGTGGTCATAATAATTTTCAGTCCCATGTACAATATGCCTTCCCTTCCACTTCTCACCAGCATTTGTTATTAGTTGTATTCTTGATGATTGTCATAGTAACAGAAGTGAGATGAAATTGCAATGTAACTTGAATATACAATTCCTGATTGCTACGAATGTTGAATATTTTTTTTTACATATTTGGTGGTCATTTGCATTTTTCTTTTGAGAAATGTCTGTTTAGTTTTTTGTCACTTTTAAAATCAAAGTCTCAGCTGATTCTTTCTGGACATATCAAGAAGAGTCCAGTTCTTAATTTCAGTTTCTAGATACTGCAACATTTCTTGGCTCTTGGCCACTTCACTCCAGCCTCTGATCTCTCATCATAAAGTTTTCCTCCTCTGACTCAGACAATTCATGAATCCACCTTATAAGGACTCATGTGGTTTACCGGCTTGCATACATAATTCTTAATACTATCTGGCTCCATGGTTTTGGTGCTTGCCTTGCATGCACAAAGGATAGATTCATACCCCGGCACCATTACACATGTATGCAATGAAGAGTCTGAGCAATGAAAGTCAAATGAAACCCTAAATAAAATTAATTTTTTCCTTCTCTCTCTCTCACTGTTCCTATCTCTCTTTCAAAAACAACAACAACAGCAACAAAACTATCCTCTAAAGAAAATCCTTAATTTATACATTCCTACAAAGTTCTCCTGGCAGCACAGTCATATTCACATATTGTGGGTTTTAAGAAATGGATACATTGGGGAGGCGGACATTATTGAGGTAATAATATTGCAAGAAAGTAGAAACCAAAGGGGAAAATGGGATATATAGAAAAGAAACAGCAAAGTAGTAGAGCTAATTCCTAGTATGTCTGTTGATTGCATCAAATGTGAATAAACTAAATACTCCAGTTACAAGACAGTGGTTGTCAGAAAGATTAAAAACAAAGCAAAGCAAAAAACTACCCTACTACATGCTGCACCTAAGAAATGCATATTAAATTTAAAGACAGATAGGACTAAAATAAAAAAAAACTAGAAAAAAAGATATATCATGCAATTATAAGGAATCAAAAGTTATTGTGGCAATATTGATACAAGACAAAGTAGTCTTTAAGATGACATTTTAAATCATACTCTATCAATGATATTTTATATTTTCATAATGTATTGTATATTGATAGTGAGAAAAGGTAAAATTCATTAGATCCACCTGAGTAATCAATACAATAATCTAACAATTTTAAAATGTAATCAAATAAAATGAGAAAAATAAATCTTCAAATACTGGTGGAAATTTTAGTGCTTTGTAATAGTTAATAGGGTAGTTAAGCAATATTAAGCAAGAACAGAAGAGCTCAATAACAAAATCAGCAAATCAAAAGTTAATTTTAGAACAATATTTCTTATTATTCATTCACTAAAATAACAAAACCCTGATTCACAAAGCAAATATCAGCAACTTTCACAGGATTAAAATGTTCAGTTGTGTACTTTCTGTAGAAATGGAATTAAAGTAGATGTCAAAGAGAATACCTGAAATGTAGATAAATATTTTAAACATAAGATGTATGTTAATAAATTACTCATGAATCATAGCAAAAGTTCTAGAAAAATATTTTTTAAATTAAATGAAAGATACATTTTAAAGCAGTAGTAAAAAAATGCATGTTTATGTGGTGGCATGATAAAACCGTGTTCAAAATTAATGATTAAATATTTATTAAATTGAGTTTTCACTTTAGTGAGAAAAAAGCAAATTAAATGTAAAGAATACAACAATAAGAAAATACAAAAAAAAAAGTCTTAAAAATTTTGTCTTGAGGGCTGGAGTGGTGGATCAGCAGTTGGAGTGCTTGTCTGACATGTCAAAGGACCTGGGTTCAAACACCAGCACCACATACACAACCGTCAGAGAAACAAAGGTCGGTTGAAAAAATAAATAAAATTGATTGTCTCTCTCTTTAAAAAAGTTGTCTTGGGCAAAAGAAATATTATACAAAAATTAGTTATTGTGTTTTTTTTCAATTCTTCCATTTGTTTGAAGCTCAAAAGTAGGTAAAGTTAATCTATGGTAAAAGAAACAAAGCAATAAGAAATGACATCATCAGCTTGTCATCCAAATCAATATCTTTATAGATTCTCATCATCTTTGCTCTCAAAAGCTAGAGTGAATTAATTACTCTTACTTTTGCGTATATTTAATCTCTTCATTTTTGGTATTTTTTCTTTACACTGTTGCTACTTTACCCAGACCTTAATTATCTCTGCAGTGATCACAGAAGCACAAGGTCATCATTTGTTTTTCTTACTTACATCCCTCAACTTTAAAGTAAGTGACAATAATATGGCAGACTGGCGCTTTGGTTTTTGGTAAGGAAAATAAACAGCAAATATGCATAAGCAATCTCATGAAGTTTATTATTCAATTGAGGAAGAAATGTTATTGAAATAATAAAACAGAGTATTACCAGATCTTTAATCTATTAGTGCTATGAATAGAGTATATTGGGGCAACCAAGTATGTTATAAGGCTAAATATGCTGATCCAGGAAAGTGAACATATGCTTAGAATAAAAGAGCAAAGGCTGATTTAGTAAACTGGATACACTTTAGTTAGTTAAATGAAAAGGTAAGGCAAATTCAGTGTAACAGCTTTCCCCTTTGCCCTGATAAGACAGGGAAAAGGGTATGTTTTAAAGAATAGAGAAAGGGGCAAGAGGAAGAAGATAACGGAAATAGAGCAGAGGATAACAAAACTAGAGATACTGTAGGAATGAGAACATGCCGGTCCTTGGTAAGGATTTTTGTGTTTGAATCTGAATGATTTTATTGGAGGACTTTCTTTTTTTTTTTTTTTTTTTTTGAACAACCTTATATGATTTTAACAAAATAATATAAAATGTGTATAAAATGTGTAAATATTTTGGATATTGCAATTATCTCCAGAAGTGCCCCCCCCAATTACCCTCCCTTATCCCTCCCTTCCCTTTCCCTTTATAACTCTAAAAAAAGATATTAGATTATAAAGCATTACATCTTTAAACCCAGATAAGATGGAGGACTTTCTTTTTCTTGAAGAGAGAGAGAGGAACAGAGAGAGAGGAGAGAGAGAATCAAGAATCAATTTTATTTAGTTTTTATGTGGCTTTTGTTGTTCAGACACTTCATTGTGTCTGTGGTACTGGGTTATGAACCCACATCCGTGTGCATGTCAGCACTGTAATTGCTGATCCACTGCTCCAGCCCCTTATTAGAGGGCTTTAACTATACCTTCATTCTCTCATGGTGAGTGAAGGATTCTGACAAAATTCCATATTGTTAATTCTAGGAAGAAAAATGTGTACGTTGAACAAAATTCATAGTTTCAGACAGCAGAGAGGACCAGCTGTGGACAGAGGAGAGGTAAAGCGAAAATGTTTGGCTCAAAGTTCCAAAGAGTTTAGCCCATGGTCAGGTGATTCTTTTTGTGGGGGAGCAGGATGTTGAGGCCTGTGGCAAGGCAGAACATCATGACAAGAGGTACATGTTGGAGTAGAGCTGCTCCCTTCATAGTGATTAGGAAGAAAAGAGAGATACAAGAATGGGTGAGGGTGAGGCAGAAAAATTTAGGCAGTTCAGTGTAGGCAGAGCAATGTGGGTTGATAAGGAGATCATCTTTCCTGAGAAGGCAAAGACATCCCCCAATGCTAATGAGGGTCTGATAAGACAGGCCCAGATGCAGACTCTCCCTGCTGCTAAGCAAGGAACCACAATCTTTCTTGGCACCTAAGACTTGGATCAAAGAACCTAATGCATGGATCAGAGACTGGACCAGAATTCCCAGTGCCTGTACAGGGGCAGGGAAGCAGTGACCAATCCAGGGGAGGTTGTCATATAAAAGGGGCAAACCTCACTGCCTCATCAGCTCTGTCCCCTTCCCCCACTCTGGGGGAAGTCTGCTCTTTTCCCTATGCTTTACTTTCTATGCTTTCTATAATAAAACTTGTCTGCTAAGCTTGCCTTGGTGTCCCTCGGTTTCATTCTTCGACTCCGAGAGGACACGAACCCAACATCCACATCACCAGCATCATATGGGGGCACGTCCAGGATCCATCAGGAACAAGATCATCACCGAGGTAAGCTCCCTGCAAGCGCAGCTCTACATCTTTCCCTCTTTCTGGATGGGCTTGGACCATATCTGGCGTTAGTAGACAGTTGCCCTCTGATCCTGGTTAACTTTGGATGCGAGGAGTTGAGTGAAGGAGTGAAGCAACTGAGAGATTCGGCCAGGGCCACTCCCTGGTGGGTCTCAAAGGCTTCTCCCTGGATCTCCTCTCCCAACAGCCCTTAGTGGTATCCTACAAGTAACCAGTCAATTGGACGGTGCTGAGCAAATGCCCCAGAACTATGCATCTCCATATGAGCCAAATTCTTCTTCCAAAGCTCATTCCTCCAGAGCAAAGCTGGTGTGTGGGGCAGAGGAAGGCTTGAGACAACTGAAGGCAGCTTACTGGGGTGACTCTCCAGTGCTGCAAGAAGGTCTCTTGTCCAGAGTCTGGCCCGATAGCCCTCAGGGGTACCAGCATTGATCACTACCTGTTTCTCTGTTTCTGGCTGGCTTGGCCCGATGGTGGAGGACACCCTCACTCAATGAATCTTGGATCCTGAGATGAAGTCTTGGTCTGATCTAAGATCTTTGAGAAAGAGGTGACCCATTAATCCCCAGAGCCTGAGCCAAGCAGTCTCTCCCTCTTTTGAAATGTTTCTACTCTGTCCATCCCTGGAGGAGGCAATGTCCATTGAAACTCTGATTGCTATGAGAATTCTATTGCTTAGACAACTGTTGCAGATTGTTGGGAAGAATGCTTGTTATAACACATAGAAATCATAGAAAATGAAGCTATACTGACTTTAAAAAAATTGGATATAGAAAGCAAAATAATTAGAACTAAGGAACAAACAAATAATATACGTAAAACATTTACAGAGAGACATGTTTGCCTTTCCTGGCTTAGTGGAGGTTAAATTTTAACTTCTAAGCAGTAATTAAGACATGTTTACCCTTTTTTGTCTCTGTAGAGGTTAGGCTTTAATGTTTTAGCTCATAAATTAGGATGCACAGATATTTTATAGGATTAACAATTATAGGAATTTAGGGAGACAGAATTTGGTGAAGTGTTTGGTCTCTGTCCTTTGTAAAATCAGGTTTAGAATCATGTAAGGCAAATTTTAAAGGTACAACTAGTTGGCAAATATCCTCCCTTAGATTCTCCATGCTAAATAAGGCCTCAACTTCAGGCCACTCTAGGCTCCTTTTCTACTGTGGGGCATTAAATATTATAATAGCGAAGGGAATATTAGTAATGCCACTAAGTCTGGATTCCCTAGGTTTTTGGAATGCGGCAAACAAAGACCTTCACATCCTCACTGGTAAGGCAGCAATAAACCCAGCAGAGTTTAGGGAAAGGAGAGACCGGATTTGCTGACCATCAGAAGCCCCCTGAAAAAGGACATCCACTAATTCAGGCAGGAGCTTCGTTCTCATGTTATGCCAGGTTCACCAGCCTGCACAACCCAGAAATGCCCTAGAAAAACCTTGTTCTATCACTTTGCAGCTTAGCTCCTTTGTAAAAGGGAAGGAAACCCCAGCTAGTTATCTGCCTGATAGCCATCTTTTACAATGTAAATTACATGAGCTAGTGCC
>PVKS010052520.1:0-10729 GCA_004027875.1 Aplodontia rufa
CAGTACAAAAGCTTTTTAGCTTTATGGCATTCCATTCACTGAGTTTTGACTTTACTTCCTTGATTTTTAATTCTACTAAAAACTAAATAGCTTAATATGTACAGAGGCCTTTAGTTTTAGAAGACTCCACATCAAAAATAAGCTTTGAGCCTTTCGTATGTACTGTGCTACTCTGCTACACAATGCTTGTGTGTTCATTCATTTAATTTCTATATTATATATATACATTCAATCAAAAGAATTTTGATTTTGCTTTGAATCCACAGTTTCTTCAGCCGAGTAGACTCAATTCTATGTTTAAATGCTTTTGGCATATATCACTATTCCTTTATAACCTTGATCATTTATTTTAAATTATTTATCACAGTTAATTATTGGATTAACTGTTTTGGGGCAATTTTATTCTGAAAATATGTTGCTTTCATATAATAACCATTTGGTTATTTATAGTCTATGTACTTCTGTGTCTTCTCATATTTAGTGTTTGTAGAAATTTAAGCCTGTTCTTTTTTTTTTATTTGACCAAAAAATTTCACCTTAAAATCTTTCTGCTTCATTTTTACTTAGATTTTGTTAGTGATTTTTTCTTTACACATTGATTTCTCTCTTTAAATATTAAAGCTATACAGATTTTTAAAAATCCTATTTATCACCCCTTACTGAATTCAAACTCTCTCCCAAGAGATAATTATAGTAAGCATTTTGTATGAATTTTCACAGAAAAATTTCTATGAATTTATATACATATATACAGATAGTCCCTGACTTACTATGTTTCAAATTAGGATTATTCAACTTTATTATTGTGTGAAAATGTATCCATATCACCCTTCTGTTTTTCACTCTCAGTACAACACTGAGTAAATTATATGATATATTCAACACTTGATTACACAATAAGCTTTCTATTGAATGGTTTTGCCCAACTATAGGCTACTCTGAGTGTTCTGAACAAGTCTGAGGTAAGTTAAGCTAGGTGATGTTTGGTTGGTTAGGTGTATAAAATACATTTCAACTTAAGATATTTTCAGGTTATAATGTGTTTATCAAGACATAGCCCATTGTTAGTTGAGGGACATTTATACCTGCAACTTTAAAAAACACACAAAAATATTCTTATAGGAAAAGAGTAGTCTGAGAATATATATGAAAGGCATGAGTGATAAGTGTTGGAATTGGGGTGGGGGAGGAGTCCAGAGCCAACTGGCCACCTCAGAAAGAAGACCCTTTTGTGGCAGCAGATAAGTGGGCTGGTTCTGATGAGGTAGACTTTTTCCACAGGAAAAGGTGAGACCATTTTCTCAAAATTGTGGCCTTGTTCATCTCACCAGGCTCATCTACCAAATTAATCCCCACTCTAGCTCATGGAACTAGTGGGCACTCTCCCAGTCTAACCAAGGAGTGTTCAGTATTTAGCACTCTTGAGTTTTCCTCTTTTCTTATGTTTTCTCAATAGGGTTCTGGGAAAAGTGAAGTCCTGTACTTAAACAGGAAGAGGACATCTTGGGGGAAAAGTAGGACAGGCTGAGATGAATGGCATATTACCTGGAAACCCAGGAGAGATAAGCTTAATTAACAAGCCCTTCCCCAGTGTACCACTAATCTTTTGTTAAGAAAGGAGGGAGTCCTCTTTTCCTGAGAAATCAGATTATTTGAAACGGGTGGTTCTCTGGCACAGCTAGAGAGATTCAGACCTTTCTGGTCTGAAATTGAGAGAAATGACTCCCAGATTCTCCTACCGAGTCTGCCTTCTGTACCCAGCTTCTTAGGGATCCCATAAGATTTTGTTTCCCAAGTGAGCCAATTTAGCAAGAACATGTTTTCCCATTTTAACTGCTCCCATAACTTCCGAAAAGCTTGTGATTTCCAGATTACCACACTAAACTGCTGTCGTTCCTGGCAACTGGAAAGGAGGCTCTGTCTCATGAGCCCAAAGAACTTGCTGTGGGTAGAAACCTGAGCCAGGCTTTTAGAAGTTTGGAAGACAGGGCATTTACTACCTTGTATGATATGCATGTTGGTGTCCTTTGTGTTTATAAGAAACTGCAGAATAGACCTGGGAAATGCTTATTTATGCATTTGCTACACCTGTCTGCTTGTGGCCTTGCTTTAGGTGGTGGGACTAGTGGTGTTCTGTCCACCCACTTCCCTTTCCATCTTACTATCTTCCTTATTTCTTCATAATAGTAGCCATAGTCTACAATTATCTGGTGTTAAGGTTTGGTTGTGAGGTGTCCCCTGAAAAGCTCCTGTGTTAAAAGAAGCAATGTCTAGAAGTAAACTGATTGGATTGTGAAAGTCATAACTTAGTTACTCCATTCTGGTTTGAATGTCTGTATGGTTACTGTAGGCAGGTTGTGCATGGTTGGAGAAGGGGGCTTACCTGGGGCTTCCCTGGATAAGTGTATCTTCCCCATGGCTCCTTACCCACTCCTCTCTCTTTCTCTGCTTCCTGACCCAGCCAAAAACTGAGCAGCTTTTTTCCTCTGTGTCCTTTCACAATAATGTGCTCTCTTGCCTTGGACCCAGAGCAATTTAGTTGGCTGTCTATGGACTGAGACCTCTGAAACCATGAGCCTCCAGTAAATTTTCCCTCCTCTGAGTTGTTCTTGTTGGTTATTTTGCTCACAGCAATGAAAAATTAACTGAAACATCTGATTACACTCTTTGTGCTTGTCCATTTTCTTTGGCATACCTGATCAACAAGAGGGGTCTTGCCTGTTTAATCCACTACAAAGTCCCAACCAAGAGAAGACATTTGTCACAAAGAGGACATTCAATAAACCTGCATATACTTGTTGAATAAATTCATAGCTTAAATTCCTAATGGTGAAATTTTGGACATGCAAGCCCCAGGTGGGGAAAGAAAACATGAGACAATACGAACACAACTACATGGGGGTTTGCCTGTGTTAGGCAAGCTTATTGATTCTGTGTGCAGTTAAGTCCTATGGTCTGTATGTAAAGGTCTTTTAGAGTTTTTATGACCCATAAAAGATGGTATCTTTGTGTCAGAGAAATTAACCAGAAGATATACATGGATACAGACCAATTCTGAATTTGGGTTCACATTATGAGATGCACAGACACAAGGTAGGGGAGATGTTAGCTTGACAACACTTTGGGCAATATATATATATATATATATATATATATATATATATTTGTAACTTTTGGATTGGCAGCATGAAGAGCTGTTAAATTTTTAAATGAGTCATGGACTATCATGTCTAATAATGCTAGTAGCACCAACATTCATTGTGGCCACCATTTATTTTGTGTTAAACATGTACCAGGTACTGTGCCTAATGAATGCTTTCTGTACATGTTTAAGGCTCTAGAAAGCTTTCTAATTATGCCCGTTCTTTAGATGGAGAAACATGGGTTCAGAGAGTTTCCCTTGTGCCAGGACAAAGGTGGGATGAGATGGAGCCAAGTCGATCTGACTGCAGAAGCTCTTCTTAACCAGAGTGCCTCAGTGTGGCCTTAAAATATTTAAGACATTGGAGTCAATTGTAGCAGGCATATTGTAAGACAGAAAATAAGCAAACTGTGGCTTCATAGGGAGGTCCATATTATGATAAGTGACAAGGAAACCACAGCATGTTGGGAACACTCAAAAAGAAGAGGGTGTTTAGTGCAAAGAGATATGATGAGAGATGGGGCTCAGAAATGAAAGGTTGTCAAGTGGAAGACAGCAGACCTGTCCTGTGTGCCTCCAAATGGCATAACTGGAACAGCAGATGGAAGCTACAGTGGAGCAGATTTCAGCTTGACACGAGAACTAACTTTCTAAAGATTAGAGATGTGGGATGCAGTTCTTGAACTCACCCCTCCTCCCTCCAAGCCTGTACAGCCATCTGTCAAAGATGTTGGATTTCAGGAGGAAGCCTCTCCCAACTCCAAGAGTCTAGGATTATTTAGATGAGCTTAAAGTTTATTTAAAAGAGAGGTGAGGACCATTTGAACTGATTTCAGGTGAATCTTGTGCAGGGGCAGGGGGATTACAGTACTCTCGGAGAGCTCCTTTCAGCCTTTTCAGCATGTCACCTTCCGCTGGGGCCATAACTGGAGCACATTTGAAGTCAGAAATAGAGATTTGTATTTATTCTGAATCTAAATCCTCTTTAAAATAATAATTCTTGGGTGGCATTCTTGTATTAAATACATTTCTCAGTCTTTCCTATGTATTTATTTTGTGTTCAATTCTGGGTACTTGGAAATTTTTAGCCACACAAGTTCCCCGGTCTACCCCTTCATAATCCCATCTAGGCCAAGATCATGCCTCTGTGGTCCCCACCACTCACCCACCTCCATCCCTGTGTATACACAGACATTGTGAGGAAGGAAGTTACTTGTGTTTGTAATTCACAAATCCCAAAGAGAAGTGGAGGAAAAAAAGAACCGAATCCTACATGATCACAGGAAAACAAGAGACAAGCTGGCTCCAGGTGCATTTTTACAAGCCAGCGTGGGTAGGATTTTCTCTAGAGAAAGTGTGCTTATTTTTGGTTTACCGCCAGTCTCGTGGTGCAGAGAGCATCTACGAAGTGCTACATGAAACCGGATTGTGTGCAGTTTCACAAGGTGTTCAAAGGGAAGATAGAATCTTGGCATGAGATTTGAAGAGCCGCATCCCCTGAAATTGTCCTTCTATGGTCCTGAAATCTTACAATCAGAACACAGCTCTTCTGAGTTAAGCAGTTCCTTAGGTATTCTAAAGGCAATTCACCGTGGTGATGAAATGCCTTAGCTCCGGAAGTTATCATTGGAAAGGGAGTCCTTACCCAGAAGGTAGTAGTAGTATGTTGATTACTTGATGCATGCCAGGCGGAGTCCTAAGTCCATAGCACGCTAATTTGATGTTCACAGCACTGTAATGATACACAATTTGCATTTTACAGAGGAGGAAACTGAGCCCTAGAAAGGTTAAATGCTTTAAGTTCACACAGCTAGTAAGTAGTTGAGTCTGGGTTTGACTTCAGAACCTATACTTTTAACCAGTAGGCAATACTATTGTTAACACTCTATAAATATAGGAATTATCTGATTCTCGGACATAGGAGAGAGCTTGGCACAAGAATGCTATGTGTTATGTGTATATATTGGAGGTGGGGTGAAGGGTTGAGAGGCATTTATTATAAATTATTCCTAACAATAACCATAGGTCAATTATTAATTTAGAATTTATCTGAGATGTTTAATGCAATTCTGAGTTCTGACATAGTAAGATAATCACTAAGATTTTATTATATGTTTCAAAGTCAATTGAAGTACATATCAGGAAGTAGATATTCACCAACTAACCCAACTGTATCCTCCTTTTCTTTATCCCTTCCGTTTCCCTCCTTTCCCCCGTCCCTCCCTCTCTTTCTTTTCCTTCTGTCTTCCTCTCCCCCTTTCTCCCTTTCTCTCTTCTTTCTTTCACTTTTCCTTCCTTCTCAGGTACTCAGTTGTTTCTGAGCGTTTGCTCTCTGTGTGATCCTGTGGTATATACAGAAGCTATGAAGATTAGTAAATTTCAGTCTGTACACATAGGGACCTCACAACCTGGAAGGAGAGTTAAAAAATAATTACTATTCAATGTGGCAATGGTTATAAAGCAGCAGATTTTCCAAACTGGTGTTTCAAGGAACATTCTTTGGCAGGATGTTAAGTAAGCATACCATGAAGAAGTATTTTGAGTTAAAAAAAAGTTTAGGAAATGCTGGGTTAAATGAAATGAAGTAAGTTTTTTTCTTACTGGGGAATTTTCATACCATTTTAAATGCTAATGAACCACGTGAAGTTCCAAGAAAGGAAGAGAACACAATTTTTTTTTCAAATCCATTTGACCTCAGAACTTTCTTTTGCGTAGCATACTTAATAAATTTTTTCATTCTTTCATCCATCTTTCATCTACCATCTGTGTGTCTGTCCATCTGTCTTTCCATCCATTCATTCAAACATCTGAACATCCTTCTATCCAGTATTTCTTGTGTGTCCACTCTGCACTAGACACGGAGCTACATGTTCATTGGGGGATTCAGCAGTATAAACATCTGTGGAGTCAGCATTCCAGTTGGGGAGAAAAGTATCAATAAAGCAAACAAATATATAAAGCCATCAGAGTGTGATAAGATTCATGTAGAAAATAACCAGGATTCCAAGATAAGAAAACAACAACCGAGGCAATCCTCTTAAGTAGGTGTTTAAAAAGCCCTCTGTGAGCAGAAGACATTTAAAACAAATACCTGGAGGAAGAGAATGAGCCAGCTTTGCAAAAGCAAGAGGAAGAGCGATCCAGGAAGAGGAAGCAGCAAGTGCCAAGTCCCTGGAATGCAGAAGGCTTGGCAAGCTCCAAGAATTGAGCTTCCTCCAGGAGGAGTGCAGGTCTACTGAAAGGCTGGACCTGACACATTTTGAAAAATTAGAATCTCATCTTCATAAAATCACAAAATTGGAGGAATTCTGGCAACATCAATTTCAAATTCCTATCCAAGAAAGTCCTTTCTTTTAAGACACAGGATTACAAGTTATGTTTGACAAGGGTTTTCCCTATCGCTAAGGGGTTCACCTCAGCCCCAGCATGCAGCTGATGAGGGTGATGCTGGTGACATTTCTATTTCATATGAATGAGGGCTAGGGAGGAGTAAGCATATTGTTGTTTTTAAGGAGAAAACAGTTCTCACGGGTGCAAATCCCAACGCACACACTGATCACAGCTGGTGATCTTCATTCTCTCTTAAAAGTGGAAAACAAGCCTGAAGGGAGAGATTGACACGGAAACTAGTTGGTACTCTTGACTCAGTGTCCAAGGAGCGGGGGAACTTGGTAACCCTGATCCTTGAAGCCTGACTGCCTTGCTTCCAAAGTTTTTATCTTTCAATTCTCCCTGCAAGATTAAGCATCCCCAAACATCCCTTTTATGGTCTCTGCCCTGGTTCAAGGAGTTAAAATGGTTCCTTACTGTCAAATCAACTGAGAACCTCTCAGTTAGGCATTCAGGATTTTCCATATTATTATCTCTGGCTCACCCTCTGCCTTCTCTTGGTGTGCACATGTGTGGGTACACACACACACACACACACACACCCCAGAGAATTTGCTTTACCATGCAATTAAGACCACAAAAGAATAAAGAGAATAATTTAGGCTTTGGTGTTGCAGCCCTGGCTTTGATCTTCTTTCTGCCACTTGCTGTGTGCCTGACTGTATCTTGCAGATCTTCAGCCTCCTCATCTGCGTTAACAGATAGTAATAATGATACTTGTCAAATAAAAATAATCCTGGTCACACGGAATTGCTGTTATTAGAACCCAACTGTTACAAAATCTGCCCAACCAAGGCTAAGAAATGCTCCCTCCTGTGGAACCCCATCTTCTATATTGCTTGCTTTCTGGAGGCCCCTGCTCTTTGGAGACAAAGGAGTCTTTACGATTCTTCTTTCCTCATTTGCACTTCACGGTCCATACTTAGCTAGTCACAGTTGCCCTTTAAAATAACAGACTTTGTTTTCCATTTGCTGTACTTCTTACCATCAGAGGCCACCTGGTTTCCTCCATTCCCAGTTTTTCTTTCCAAGTAACCCAGCTTGGGTGAGAGATTTTGGCTCCTGCTTATTTAGGAGAGAAAACCAGAAAGCTTTTCTCTGAGGTCCAGTCTTGATAAGCCGAGACAACTGAGGTCTAGTCTTATCCCCATGCTGGTTTAACTCCCTTTGGGTGACTTCAGAAGACACTTCTAAGCCTAAAAGTGGTCTGCCATTTTAGCTTCACGGTGTGATGATTCTCACCAGACACTGACAGTCTGAGACTAGCCATGACTTCAAGACCCTTGACTTACTGAGGGTAAGAAAACTGAGTCAAAACGAAGATGGAAAGATTCTGTTCAGAATCCAACATGTTCTGCTCTTGCCATTGCCAATCCCCAAGAAACCCTTGCAGATAATCTGTGTGCACTTTCTCCTTTCCAATGAAGATGTAACAAGTTCACAGATGATGTGGGTAAGGTGCATGGGCTATTCAGGTCCATTTCCTGGTGTTGCTGTAGTTAGGGAGACAATGGGGCACTACGGAGTTCCTGACTGTCAGCCTTCCTGTCACGACTGCCTGGATGGAAATATGCCATGGCCTTTTCTAGCATGGGATGGCTATAGCATCATCCCAGGTTCCAGCATGGACTTTGTAATGACTCTGTTTTGGTATGAATATTTGTATTCACTCAAAATTCACAGACTGAAATCATAACCCTCAAAGGGATGGTATTGAGAGGTGGGGCCTTTGGGAGGAGATTAGATTATAAAGGAATGGTATTAGTGCTCTCAACAAAGATGTCTAAGGGATAGAATGAGAAGGTGCCATGTCTAAGAAAGTGTCAAGACAATGAATCTGCTGGTACCTTGATCTTGAATTTCTTAGTCTCTGGACCATGATCCATGAATTTCTGTTGTTTGTAAGTTATTCAGTTTACAGTATTTTGTTATAATCATCCAAATGACTAAGATACATTTCTACATAGATCATGTTTCTTTTCTCTTCAGTAGCTAGAGAAGAATGATCCAGAAGAATGTGTCAATTTTGGGACAGGCCTACAGATGTTATTTTCAATGAACTGGTGATTTCAAAATTTTATTCTTTCTGCAAGAAAAGAATTGGTTGGGCCTTGGAAAATAAGAATAAAGCATGAGGAGATGTTGTATATATTCCTCCCGGAGAATTATACTACTATCTCATTAGTCACACTGTGTCATATAATCACCTCTAATAGCAAGGAATACCAGGAAATTGTCTTTGAAATTGGATGAATTTTCTCCCAGAATTAAATTTGGAATCTGTATGTAGGAAGGAAAAGTGGTAGCATAGGTAAATACAGTGTCTACACCCCCAAGAATATTGGTAAACCTTCCTTACCTCACACTTCATTGGACTCTTCCTTCTAAAACATGTCATCTCATTTAGGCCTCTTCTCTGTGTTCTTCATGTGACCAGAACCCAGGTCAAGATCTTAACAGAGTACAGGTGACCTCAAAGGAGATGCACAACACCTGTGAGTGGTCAAAAGACCACAGCAAGAGACAGTCTGACAAATTCTGGGTACCAAAGACCCTCTAAGAGGAAGATGATGACTGGGTCTTCTAGATAGGCTGCTGGAAGATCCATTAAAGCTGACAGGGATTATCAACCCAATGGTGTGTGGCCTGCTTGCCTGCTTCATCTCTCATGTCTTCTTGGTCTACCTGACCCTAGACCCCTGCTGTAATAGGTTACAAGCCTCTTCTTCGCAAATCCATGGTTTAAACACATTTATAGGCACTAAGAATAGGTGTACCATCTATCTGATGGGTGTCATGGATCCATCAAATAAAATCTAGAACGGAGTGCTGAGTTGCAGGATGTCACTCTTTCAAGGAAGCATTTACTGATTAAAGAGAAGCTAGCAGATTAATCCTCTCACTTTTCCTCCTTCCACCATTTAAATTAGAGCTAATAAAGCTAATAAAGTAAATTTGCTGCATCAAAGTTAGGGAGGTCCACATACCTTTTATCTATTATGTGGCTATAGTTTTACCCCTTATACTTGCAACTATAATCACAGAACACCCTTTAACTTCAGATATGAATGAAGCCTTAGTCCAGTAACTGATCCTTTAGTCTGGTAAACCCTAACTCATTTCTTCCCACCAGGGCTTCAGACATGATCTTGGAGTTCCAGGATTGGTGGGCTTAGCTGGGGCCTAGGCATTGGCATTTTATGCCTTCATCTGCTATAGGAAACACTGACTTGCAGCCTAGCATATGAAACTCCTCCTAATTCTCATGAGAATGGAGCCATAGAGTCCATTAAACCTGCTCATAAACAAGCTCCTCAAACCAGTCAGAGCTGATCCTGACTTCAACCACATGATGGTTTTTCTCTCTTTATTGTTGATGTGATGCCAGAGCAGATTAATCAGGCCATCCACTCCACATTGCCACACAGGGTACCCATGACTTCCTCAACATTTGGTCACAGATTCAGATTTTAGCTCTGGAAATATATATGTTCCTAATATAGAGCAAAGACCATCTTCATCTCCAAGAAGAATGACCTTCCATCTTGACTTCAGATAGTTTCTTCTTCATTCCATCTTCCAACTAACCCCTAAAACTGGCCACAGACTGATTCTAAGCCCAGACCCAGAGTTATTCCATAGATACAACCATATAGTTTCTACCTGGTTCTGGCTACTTCTGGACTCTTCTTGGTCATAGATTGCTCCACATCTTGTAAATTATAAATGTACAACCCTAGCCATAAATGGAACTCAGTGTTCCAGTGTTAGTCCACCCTCAAACTCTTGCCTTGAACTAACTTACCAGCTACAGTAAAACTTCTTTCCTTGTAAGATTAATCATCATTTTAGGTGAAAAATTTAAATATTTAAATTTAAATACAGATGTCATGAAACTAGTATGTTAAATATATTAAGTACTTGTCTTTCACATTCAGCAGTTATACATATATGACCATCTTTTTTCATTCATATTCTTTTTTTTCCACATTTATTAAAAGTATATTGCGATACAGGATACAGATAAGGGGGAAACATTGTCAAAACTGTAGCAATCATTGTGTATAAACTTTGATAACCAGGGGTAATGCTAACACATAGATAAGCTACTATGGGTTTCATCTAATGCAGTTTCCCCCAGAAGAAGTCATGTGTTAAATGGGTATCTAGTGTAGGAATAACATCGGCTTCTGGAAT
>PVKS010052521.1:0-10729 GCA_004027875.1 Aplodontia rufa
GTTACAAAGTGTGTGTCACTGTGGTGGTTGATATTGCCCTCCTTGGCTTGGAGGGGCGGGGAGAAGCCGGCACCCTGTGGGCAGGGGCGACCCTTACCTGCACTTCTTCTCCATCCTCTTTTCCACTGGGCCTGGGGGCACAGCCTCCAGGGCTCCCAGGAGTCTGGAAGGGGAGAGAGAGAGAAAAGTTCGGTGGGGAGTGTTTCTCCGCCAGCCCGGGGTGCCGTTCCTTGGCACCCTGTTCCCAGGGGCCTATCCAACTTGACCTCAGAGATTCACTTGGCCCCTCTCTTCCTGCTGCGTAACACCTGGCAGGGGGCCAGGTGAGGGGGGAGTTCGGTCCCTGGCAGGGCTCGCACGCCTTTCCTTCCCATCGCGGTGGCAGGCAGGTGTTCGTTCCAGTTACAAAGAGGGGTCACCATGGTGATTGATTCTGCCCTCGTTGGTTTGGATGGGTGTGAAGAAACCGGCACCCGGTTAGGGGTGGCGACCCTTTCCCGCACTTCAACTCCATCCTATTTTCATTCGGCCTGGGGGCACAGTCTCCGGGGCTGGGAAGGTTAGGGAAAGAGAGAGAGAGAGAGGAAAGGTCGGTGGGGAAGGTTTGCTCCGCCATGTCCTGGATTAGCTCAGACCCGCCTTGTCCCCAGGGGGCGTGTCCGTCGGGACCTCCAAGCATCACTTTCCCCTCTCTTCCTGTTTGCGTCACCCGATGGGGTGGTTTGGGGGGGGAGAACGGTCCCTGGCGGGTCTCGCATGCCTTTCTTTCCCGTCGAGGAGACAGGAATGTGCTCTTTCCCCATACAAGGTCTGGCGTCGCAGTGGTGGTTGATCCTGCCCTCTTTGGCTTTGAGGGGCGAGGATAATCCGGCAGCCGGTGGGCGGTGACGATCCTTTCCAGCACTTGTTCTCCATCCTCTTCTCCAATCCACCCTGGGGCACAGTCTCCGGGGCTGGGACGGTGTCAGGAAGGGGACAGAGAGAGGAAAGGTCTGGGGGAAGGATTGCTCCAAAAAGGCCAGGGTGCCGTTCCCTGGAACCCTGTTCCCAGGGGGCTTGTCCAACTTGACCTCCGAAAGTCACTTGGTCTATCTCTTCCTGCTGGGCGCTGCCCAGGGGGGCGAATGATGATGGGGGAGGTTGGACCCTGGTGGGTCTTAGACGCCTTTCCTTCCCATCGCAGTGGCAGGAGGTTGCTTGTTCTATTTATGAAGGGGGCTCACCATGGTGATTGATCCTGCCCTCGTTGGTTTGGAGGGCTTTGAGGAAACCGGCACCTGGTGAGCAGTGATGACCCTTTCCCGCTCTTTACTCCATCCTCTATTCACTCCGCCCGGGTGCTCAGCCACCTGGGCTGGGAAGGGTCGGGTAGGGGAGAGAGAAAGGAAAGGTCTGTGGGGAAGGGTTGCTCCGCCAAGTCCTGGATGCACTCATAGGCGCCCTGTCCACAGTGGGCTTGTCCACCAGGACCTCCCAACATCGTTTTGCCCCCCTCTTCCTGTTGGCGCCTCCCGACCACGGGGCGGTTTGGGGGGGAGTTCGGTCCCTGGCGGGTCTTGCGTGCCTGTCCTTCCCGTCGCAGTGGCAGGCGGGTGCTCATTCCCGTTACAAAGTGGAGTGTCGCCGCGGTAGTTGATCCTGCCCTCCTTGGATTGGAGGGGCTTCGAGAACCCGGCAGCCGGTGGGCGGACACGACCTTTTCCTGCACTTCTTCTCCATCTTCTTTAACTTTCCGCTCGGGTGCACAGCCTCCGGGGCTGGGACGGGGTCGGGAATGGGAGAGAGAGAAGAAAGATTGGTGGGGAAGGGTTGCTACATGAAGCCCGGTGGGCCGCTGCAAGGCGCCCTGTTCCCAGGGGGCATGTCCCCCAGGACCTTGGAGCCTCGCTTGGCACCTCTCTTCATGTCCGCCGCTGACAGGCAGGGGATGGGGTGGGGTTCGAGATCAGGCCATGGCGTGTCTCCCGCGCTTTTCCTTCACGTCGCGGGTCCAGGAGGGTGCTCGTTCCCGTTATGAAGGGGGTTCACCGTGGTGATTGATATTGCCTTCTTTCTTTTCTAGGGGTGTGAAGAAGCCGGCACTCGGTTGGGAGTAACGACCCTTTCCCTCACTTCTACTCCATTCTCATTTCACTCAGCCCGGGGGCACAGCATCCAGGGTTTGGAAGGGTTGGGAACAGGAGATAGAGAGGAAAGTTCGGTGGGTAAGGGTTGCTCCGCCAAACCCGGGGGGCCGCTTCACAGCACCTTTTTCAAAGAGGGCATGTGCACTGGGACCTCCGAGATTCACTTGGCCCTATATTCCTGCTGGCCTCCGCCTGGCAGGGGCGGTGTGCGGGCGGAGTTCAGTCCGTGACAGGTCTCGCGTGCTTTTCTTTCCCATCGCGGGGGAGGAGTGTGCTCATCCTGTTAGAAAGTGGGGTGTCACAGTGGTGGTTGATCCTGCCCTCGTTGGCTTGGAGGAGCGGGGAGAAGCCGTCACCATGTGGGCAGTGACGACCCTCTCCTGCACTTCTTCTCCATCCTCTTTTCCACTGGGCCTGGGGGCACAGCCTCCAGGGCTCCAAGGTGTCGGGAATGGGAGAGAGAGAGGAAAGGTTGGTGGGGAGTGTTTCTCTGCCAGCCCGGGTGCCATTCCTTGGCACCCTGGTCCCAGGGGGCTTGTCCAACTTGACCTCGGAGATTCACTTGGCCCCTCTCTTCCTGATTCTGCCCTTGTTGGTTTGGAGGGGTGGGAAGAAACCGGCACCCTCTGGGGGTTTATGACACTTACCCGCACTTCTACTCCATCCTATTTTAACTCAGCCTGGGGGCACAGCCTCCGGGGCTGGGAACGGTCGGAAAAAGAGAGAGAGGAAAGGTCGGTGGGGCAGGGTTGCTCCGCCAAGTCCTGAATGCACTCAGAGGCGTCCTGTCCCCTGGGGCCGTGTTCACCCGGACCTGCCAGCATCGCTTTGCCACTTTTTTCCTGGTAGCGCTGACCGACGGGGGTGGTTGTTGGTGGAGAACCGTCCCTGAGGGTCTCGCGTGCATTTTTTTCCCATCGCGGAGGCAGGAGTGTGCTCTTTCTCGTTACAAAGTGGGGGGTCGTCGTGGTGGTTGATCCTGCCCTATTTGGTTTGAGGGTCGAGGAGAATCCAGCAGCCGGTTGGCGGAGACGACACTTTCCCACAATTGTTTTCCATCCTCTTTTCCAATCCACTCTGGGGCACAGCCTCCGGGGCTGGGACGGGGTCGGGAAGGGGAGAGAGAGAGGAAAGGTCGGTGGGGAATAATTGCTCCTCCAAGGCCGGGGTGCCGCTCCCTGGAACCCTGTTCTCAGGGAGCTGTCCACCTTGATCTCTGAGAGTTACTTGGCCCCACTTTTCCTGTTGGGTGACACCGGCTGGGGGCCGGATGTGGGGGAGGTCGGTCCCTAGCGGGTCTCGCACGCATTTCCTTCCCGTCGCGGGTCCAGGAGGGTGCTTGTTCCCGTTATGAAGGGGGTTCACCGTGGTGATTGATCCTGCCCTCTTTCGTTTGGAGGGGTGTGAGGAAGCCGGCACCCGGTTGGGGGTGACGACCCTTTCCCGCCATTCTACTCCATCCTCATTTCACGCAGCCTGGAGGAACAGCCTCTTTGGCTGGGAAGGGTCAGGAACAGGAGAGAGAGAGGAAAGGTCGGTGGGGAAGGGTTGCTCCGCCAAACCTGGGGTGTCGATCCACAGCGCCTTTTTCCCAGGGGGCGTGTCCAGCGGGACCTCCGAGATTCACTTGGCCCCTCTATTCCTGCTAGCTTCCGCCCGGCAGGGGTGGTGTGCGGGGGTTGGTCGGTAGGTGGCGGGTCTCGCGTGCTTTTCCTTCCCGTTGCTGGGGGAGGAGGGTGCTCATCCCATTACAAAGTGGGGTGTCACCGTGGTGGTTGATCCTGCCCTCGTTGGCTTGGAGGGGCGATGAGAAGCCAGCACCCTGTGGGCAGTGAATACCCTTTCCTGCACTTCTTCTCCATCCTCTTTTCCACTGGGCCTGGGGGCACAGCCTCCAGGGCTCCCAGGAGTCCCGAAGGGGAGAGAGAGTGGAAAGATCGGTGGGGAGTGTTGCTCCGCCAGCCCGGGGTGCCGTTCCCTGGCACCCTGTTCCCAGGGGCCTATCCAACTTGACCTCGGAGATTCACTTGGCCCCTCTCTTCCTGCTGGGGGCCACCTGGCGGGGGGCCAGGTGAGGGGGGAGTTCGGTCCCTGGCAGGTCTCGCATGCCTTTCCTTCCTGTCGCGGTGGCAGGAGGGTATTTGTTCCAGTTACTAAGGGGTGTCACCATGATGATTGATTCTGCCCTCGTTGGTTTGGAGGGGTGTGAAGAAACCCGCAACCTATGGGGGGTGAAAACCCTTTCCCGCTCTTCAATTCCATCCTATTTTCACCTAGCCTGGGGACACAGCTTCCGGGGCTGGGAAGGTTTGGGATAGAGAGAGAGAGAGAGGAAAGGTTGGTGGGGAAGGTTCGCTCCGCAAAGTCCTGGATGCGCTCACAGGCACCCTGTTCCCAGGGGGCGTGTCAACCAGCACCTCCGAGCCTCGCTTGGCCCCTGTGTTCATGCCCACTGCCAACAGGCAAGGAATGGGGTGGGGTTCAAGGTCAGGCCCTGGCTGGTCTCGCACGCCTTTAGTTCCTGCCGTGGGGGGAGGTGGGTGCTCATTCCTATTACAAAGTGGGGTACATCGTGGTGGTTTCTCCTGCCCTCTCCAGCTTGGAGAGGCATTGAGAAGCCAGCACCCTGTGTTTGGTGACGACCCTTTCCGGCACTTCTTCTCCATCCTCTTTTCCACTCTGCCCGTGGGCACAGGTGTCCTGAAGGGGAGAGAGAGAGGTAAGGTTGGTGGGGAAGTGTTGCTCCACCAAGCCCGGGGTGCCGCTCCCTGGCAACCTGTTCCCCAGGTGTCTTGTGCAACTTCACCTCTGAGAGTCACTTGGCCGCTCTCTTCCCTCTGGGTGCCGCCCAGCGGGTTGCCGGGTTTGGGGGTTGGTCAGTCCCTGGCGGGTCCTGCAAGCCTTTCCTTCCCGTCGCGGTGGCAGGATGGTGCTCGTTCCACTTATGAAGGGGGTGTCACCAAGGTGATTGATCCTGCCTTCGTTGGTTTGAAAGTATGTGAAGAAACAGGCCCCAAGTGGGGGGTGACGACTTATTCCTGCACTTCTACTCCATCCTCTTTTCACTCAGCCCTGGGGCACAGCCTCCGGGGCTGGGAAGGGGAGAGAGAGAGGAATGGTCAGTGGGGAAGGGTTGGTCCACCAAGCCCTGGATGCGCTCAGCAGTGCCCTGTTCCCAGGGGGCATATCCACCAGGACCTCCGAGCCTCGCTTTGCCCCTCTCTTCCTGCCCGCCGCCCACCGGCAGGGGATTGGATGGGGATGGAAGTTTGGCCCTGGCGGGTCGTCCGGGCCTTCCCGTCGTGGGGGCAGGAGGGTGTTGGTTCCCTTTACTAAGCTGGGGGTCGCCATGGTGGTTGATCCTGCTATCCTCAGCTTGGAGGGGCGGGGAAAAGCCGTCAAACTGTGGTCGGTGATGACCCATTCCCACACATCTTCTCCATCCTGCTTTCCACTCCATTCGTGGGTAAAGCCTCCTGGTCTGGGAGGTATCAGGAATGGGAGAGAGAAAGGAAAGTTTGGTGGGGAAGTGTTGCTCTGGCATGCACAGGGTGCCATTCCCTGGCACCCTGTTCCTAGTGGGTGTGTCCAATGTGACTTCTGAGATCACTTGGCCCCACTCTTCCTACTGTGCGCCGCTGGTGATGGGCCGGATGTGGGGGGAGGTCGGTCCGTAGCGGGTCTCGCACGCCTTTCCTTCCACTCGCGGGTCCAAGAGGGTGCTCGTTCCCGTTAAGAAGGGGATTCACCTTGGTGATTGATCCTGCCCTCCTTGGTTTGGAGGGGTGTGAAGAAGCCGGCACCCGGTTGGGGGTAACGACCCTTTCTTGCACTTCTACTCCATCCTCATTTCACTCAGCCCGGGGGCACAAACTCCGGGGCTGGTAAGGGTCGGGAAGGGGAGAGAGAGATGAAAGGTCGGTGGGGAAGGGTTGCTCCGCCAAGTCCGGTGGGCTGATCCGTAGCACATTATACCCAGGGGGCATGTCCACCGGGACCTCTGGGAGTCGTTTGACCCCTCTCTTCCTGCTGTCCACCGCCGGGCATGGGGCGAGGTAGGGGGGAGTTCGGTCTCTGGCCGGACTCACACTGCTCTCCTTCCCATCACGGGGGCAGGTGTGTGCTGGATTCCATTACGAATGGGGAGTCGCCGTGGTGGTTGTTCCTGCCCTCATTGGCTTGGAGGCGCGGGGAGACTCCGGCACCTGGTTGGGGATGACGACACTTTTCCCACACTTCTACTCCATCCTCTTTTCACTCAGACCTGGGGCACAGCCTCCGGGGCTGGGACAGGGTCGGGAAGGGGAGAGAAAGAGGAAAGTTCGGTGGGGAATTGTTGCTCCGCCAAGCCTGGGTTGCCGCTCCGAGGCGCCCTGTTCCTAGGGTTCATGTCTAAAATGACGTCCGAGAATCACTTGTCCCCTCTCTTCCTGCTGTCTGCCGCCCGGCGTGGGGCAGGTTGGGCTGGGAGTTTGGTCCCTGAGGAGTTTCCCACACCTTTTCTTCCGTGGCGGTGAGAGGAGGCTGCTCATACTTGTTACGCAGTGGGGGGTCGTCGTTGTGGTTGATCCTCCCTTCCTCGGCTCCATGGAGGGGCATGGAGAAGCCCGCAACCTGTGGGCAGTGATGACCCTTTCCCGCGCTTCTTCTCCATCCTCTTTAACATTCCGCCCGAGTGCACAGCCTCTGGACCTGGGACGGGGTCGGAAATGGGAGAGAGAGAGGAAAGGTCGGTGGGGAATGGTTACTTCCCCAAGCTCGGGGGGCCACTCTGCGGCGCCTTGTTCCCAGGGGACTTGTGCACCTGGACCTCTGAACGTCACTTGACCCCTCTCTTCCTGCTGAACGCTACCCAGCCGGGGACGGGTTAATGAGGGAGGTCGGTACCTAACGGGTCTCTCATGCCTTTTCTTCCCTTCACAGGGGCAGGACGGTATTCGTTCCCCTTAGGAAGAGGGGGATCATCATGGTTGTTGATCCTGCCCTCCTGGTCTTGGAGGGGTGGGTAGAAGCTGGCAACCGGTGGGAGGTGACGACCATTTCCTGCACTTCTACTCCATCCTCTTTTCACTCTGCCCGGGGGCATGGCTTCCAGGGCAGAGAAGGGGTTGGGAAGGGGAGAGAGAGGGAAAAGGTCTGTGGTGAAGCATTGCTCCGCCAAGCCCAGGGTGCCGCTTGAAGGGGCCCTGTTCCCAAGGGAAGTGTCCATCGGGACCTCCCAGCATCGCTTTGCCTGTCTCTTCCTGTTCGCGCCGCCCAACAGGGGGCGGTTAGGGGTGGAGATAAGTCCCTGGCGGGTCTCACGTCCCTTTCTTTCCCGTCGCGGAGACAGGAGTGTGTTCTTTCCCGTTACAAAGTGGGGGGTCGCCGTGGTGGTTGACCCTGCCCTCTTAGGCTTGGAGGGACGAGGAGCATTAAGCAGCTGGTGGGCGGTGACGACCCTTTTCCCGCACTTGTTCTCCATCCTCTTTTCCAATCCACCCTGGGGCACAGCTTCCGGTGCTGGGACGGGGTCCGGAAGGGGAGAGAGAGAGGAAAGGTTGGTGTGGAAGGGCTGTTCCACCAAGTAAGGGGTGCTGCTCCTTGGCGCCTTGTTCCTAGGGGGCGTGTCTAAGGTGACCTCCGAGAGTCAGTTGGCACCTCTCTTCCTGCTGTCCGCCGCCCGGAGTGGGGTGGGTTGGGCTGGGAGGTCGGTCCCTGGCGAGTCTCCCATGCGTTTCCTATCCGTCCTGGTGAGAGGAGGCTGTTGGTTCCTGTTACAAAGTAGGGGGTCGCAGTGGTGTTTGATCCTGCACTCCTCTGCTTGGAGGGACGGGGAGAAGCCAGCACCCGGTGGGCAGTGATGTCCCTTTCCTGCACTTCTTCTCCATCCTCTTTTCCACACTGCTCGGGGACACAGCTGGCAGGGCTCGAAGGAGTTGGGAAGGGGAGAGAGAGTGGAAATGTAGGTGGAGAAGTGTTGCTCCACCAAGCCCGGTGTGCCTTTCCCTGGCACTCTGTTCCCAGGGGGCTTGTCCAACCTGACCTCCGAAGTCGCTTGGTCCATCTCTTCCTGCTGGGCGCCGCTCAGCAGGGGGCCGGCTGAGGGGTGAGGTCAGTCCCTGGCCGTTCTCCCGGGCCTTCCTGTCGCGGGGGCAGAAGGGTGCTTGTTCCTGGTACGAAGTGGGGGGTCCCCACTGTGTTTGATCCACACCTCCTCTGCTTGGAGGGGCATGGAGGAGCCGGCAACCTGTTGCAGTGACGACCCTTTCCCGCACTTCTTCCCATCCTCTTTAACATTCCGCCCGGGTGCACAGCCTCCGGGGCTGGGATGGGGTCGGGAATGGGAGAGAGAGGAAAGGTCAGAGGGGAAGTGTTGTTCCGCCAAAGCCGGGGTGCCAAACCTGGCACCCTGTTCCCAGGGGGCGTGTCCAACTTGACCTCTGAGAGTTACTTGGCCCCACACTTCCTGTTTGGCAACGCCGGCTGGGGGCAGGCTGGGGGGGAGGTCGGTCCCTAGAGGGTCTCGCATGCTTTTCTTTCCCATCGCGGGTCCAGGAGGGTGCTCGTTCCCGTTATGAAGGGGGTTTACCATTGTGATTCATCCTGCCCTCTTTCATTTGGAGGGATTGAAAAAGCCGGAACCCGTTGGGGGTGATGACCTTTTTCCACTTCTACTCCATCCTTCATTTAACTCAGCCTGGGGGCACAGCCACCAGGGCTGGGAAGGGTCGGGAAGAGGAGAGAGAGAGGAAAAGTCGGTGGGGAAGGGTTGCTCCAACAAACCCGGGGGGGGCGCTCCACAGCGCCTTTTTCCCAGGGGGCATGTCTACCGGGACATCCGAGATTCGCAGTGGCGGTGTGCGGGGGGAGGTTGGTCCGTGGCAGGTCTCGCGTGCTTTTCCTTCCCGTAGGATGGTGCTCATCCCGTTACAAAGTGGACGTCAACATGGTGGTTGATCGTGCCCTCGTTGGCTTGGAGGGGTGGGGAGAAGCTGGCACCCTGTGTGCAGTGACGACCCTTTCCTGCACTTCTTCTATATCCTCTTTTCCACTGGGCCTGGGGGCACAGCGTCCAGGGCTCTGAGGTGTCGGGAAGGGGAGAGATAGAGGAAAAGTCGTTGGAGAGTGTTGCTCCGCCAGCCCTGGGTGTGGTTCCCTGCCACCCTATTCCCAGGGGCCTGTCCAACTTGACCTCGGAGATTCACTTGGCCTCTCTCTTCCTGCTGGGGGCCACCTGGCGGATGGCCAGGTGAGGGGGGAGTTCGGTCCCTGGCGGGTCTCGCACACCTTTCCTTCCCATCACCGTGGCAGGAGCGTGCTCGCTCGAGTTACGAAGGGGGGTCACCATGGTGATTGATTCTGCCCTCCTTGGTTTGGAGGGGTGTGAAGAAACCGGCACTCTATGGGCGGTGACGACCCTTTCCTGCACTTCGACTCCATCTTATTTTCACTCAGCCTGGTGGCACAGCATCCGGGGCTGCGAAGGGTAGGGAAAGAGAGAGAGAGAGTAAAGGTCGGTGGTTTATGGTCGCTCCGCCAAGTTCTGGATGCGCTCACAGGCGCCCTGTCCCCAGGGTGCGTTTCCACCGGGACCACCCAGCATCGCTTTGCCCCTCTCTTCCTGTTGGCGCCGCACGACGGGGGCGGTTTGGGTGGGATAATGGTCCCTGGTGGGTCTCCCGTGCCTTTCTTCCCGTCGCGGAGGCAGAAGTGTGCTCTTTCCAGTTACAAAGTGGGGGGTCGCCTTGGTGGTTGATCCTGCTGTCTTTGGCTTGAAGAGGCGAGGAGAATCCGGGAGCCGGTGGGCGGAGACGACACTTTCCTGCACTTCTTCTCCATACTCTTTTCCAATCCACCCTGGTGTACAGGGCTGGGACGTTGTTGGGAATGGGAGAGAAAGAGGAAAGATCTGTGGGGAAGGGTTCTTACCCAAAGGCCGAGGGCCTCTGCACGGTGCCCACTTCCCAGGGGGCGTGTACACCAGGACCTCCGAGCCTCACTTGGCCCCTCTCTTCCTGCCCACCGCCGACCAGCAGGGAACGGGGTGGGGGTGGATGTCAGGACCTGGCATGTCTCGTGTGCCTTTCCTTCCTGTCGCGGGGGAGGATGGTGCTCATTCCCGTTACAAATTGGGGTGCCACCGTGGTGGTTTCTCCTGCCCTCCTCTGCTTGGAGGGGTGGGGTGAAGCTGGCACCCTGTGTGCGTTGACGAACCTTTCCCGCACTTTTTCTCCATCCTCTTTTCCAATCCACCCTGGGGCAAAGCCTCCGGAGCTGGGACAGGGTCGGGAAGGGAAGAGAGAGAGGATAGGTTGGTGGGGAAGGGTTGCTCCACCAAGCCGGTGTGCCGCTCCGTGGCGCCCGGTTCCCAGGGCGGGTGTCCATCGGGACCTCCGAGAGTCACTTGGCCTCTCTCATCCTGCTATCTGCTGCCCGGCATGAGTCGGGGTGGGGGTGAGGCCGGTCTCTGTCTGTTCTCCCATGCTTTCCTTCCCATCGCGGGGGCAGGAGAGTGCTGGTTCCCTTGACAAAGTGGGGGTGACCGTGGTGGTTGGATCTGCCTTTGATGGCTTGGACGCACGGGGAGACATTGGCACCTGGTGGGGGCTAACAACACTTTC
>PVKS010052522.1:0-10729 GCA_004027875.1 Aplodontia rufa
CAGAATTATCTTCAGGACTGTATGCAAATCTTAGGAAAGAGGGACTTTTTATGTCTAAAATTCCTAGTTCTAAGAACAATATGTGCATAGAGTGGCATTTTTGCTTCCACATTCAGTCAACTTTTCGAAGGATAAATGTAAAAAGGCAAAATCAAAGCTGAAGTATGGAGAATTGAAGAATAATTCTTAATGATGTAATTTAAGGCCTTGGAGCAGAAGAAATACATCCCTATCTGAAGAGAGCATGCTCAGTTCTTTTCATGCCATATCTATCCCGTATCCATCTCATTGGTTTAACACAAGTGAGTGCAAAACATACTGATTATAAAAAGATTAACAGGGAGTGTTTTGTGTGCCCACCGAACATATGTATTGAACTTTAAAATAAAGAATGATCTTGAACAGAATACTTCATCTCTATTTCCCAAAATATGAATCAAGGAGTTTTCATTTGCATTTGCATTATGGAAAACTTTCAAAAGCACTGTCATCCATTTTTTGTCTTAATGACATTTAGAAAATCAAGAAATTAGTACAGAAGACTGTATATTTATGTATTTCCTTACTATTGAAGAAGTGGGCTGATTCACTGCAGTTTGTTTTCAAAACCACTTCTTATTGTTCCTGTGATATATAATATTATTTCTATCTTATAGATGAGAATACTGAGGCATGAGGAAGATGTACATTATGTCCAACACCACAAAGTAATGATCTAGATTGAGAATTGAAAATAAGCCTTCCTATTCTAGAATTAGCATTGATTTCTCAGGTTGACTTTTTATTTTATCTTTAGTATTGCCTTATTTTCCAGGGAAAATTCTTATAGTCACAATACATCCTAGTTATCATGTTTTAAAAAATAGATTTTTTCAAAATATAATTCACATACAATAAAACTTAGTCACTAAAAGTGCATAATTCAATATTTTTCAGTACATTTACAAATATGTACATCCTTTACCACAATTTTAGAATGTTTGTTACTTCAAAAAGCAAGTCTTTAGCAATAACCCCCATATTTCCCTGCTACTGCCAGTCATCCCCAAATCGTGAACAACCAATAATCTACTTTCTGTCTCTTTCTATTCCCCATTGTGGAATTCCCTATGATGGAATTAATCTTATATGACATGTGATCTTATATGACTGATATCTATCTTTCACTTGGAATTATATTTTCAAGTTTCATCTATGTTTTAGCATGTATCAGTACTTCATTTTTTATTGTTGATAAAAATTCAATTATGCTATGGTTTAGATATGAGGTATCCTCCAATAGTTCGTGTGACAGACAATGCAAGAAGGTTCAGAGGTGAAATGATTATATGATGAGACTTGTAACCCTATCAAAATATTAATCCCAATGATTTGGATTAATTAGGTGGTAACTATAAATGGGTAGTTTGTGGCTGGGGGAGATGGGTCACTCTGAGTGTCCTTTGGGCCTTGTATTTTCTTACTGGTGAGGAGAATTTTCTCAGTGCTTCCCTGTGGCCATTTCATAAGATGGTTCATTCTTCTGTTGTGATGCTCTGCCTCATTTCTTGCCTTGGGTAATGGAGTCAGCCATCTACGGACTGAGACCTCTGAAACTGTGAATGCCAAATACACTTTTGCTCCTCTAAAATTGTTCTTGTCAGGTCTTTGGATCATAGTGATGAAAAAGCAGACTACAACAAATTGTATAATTATATCATAGTTAATATCCATTAAACATTTAATGGATATTTAGGTTGATTCTACTTTTTGGCTATTACAAATAATTCTGCTAAAACATTTACATACACACTTTTTAATGGTTATATTATTTCATTTCTCTTAGGTATATGCTTAGCAGTGGACTTGCTGGGTCATATGGTAACACAGCGTTGAATTATCTGATGAACTGCCATACTGTTTTCTGAAGGGATCACACCATTGTACTTTCTAACTAGTAATGTATAAGAGTTCTGATTTAGCCACATCCTAGCAAGACTTTTTTTCTGACTTTTTGGTTCTAGTCATTCTTGTGGTTATGAAATGGAATGTTACTGTAGTTTTCATTTACACATCCCTGATTAATAATTATATTGAACATCTTTTCAGGTGCTTATTGGCCATTTGTATATCTACTTAACTGAAATATCTATTTATGGTCTTTGGCCATTGATATATTCATTATTAAGTTCTAAAAATATGCATTCCAGGTATAGTTTATCAGATATATAATATGCAAATATTTTTCATTTTTTATGAGTAATCTTTTCATTTTCATAAAGGTATTAATTGAAGCATGAAGGTTTTAGTTGTGATAAAGACCAATTTATTTCTTATTTTGTTGTTGTTGCTTTTGCTATCACATATAAAAAATACAATGGAAAAATATATGAAAAATATATAGTTTATTTCTGGAATTTTCCATATAATATTTTTGACTGTAGTTAACTAATTGCAATTGAAACTTTGAAAAACAAAACCATGAATAAGAGGAGACTATTATAGGTATAACAAAGCTATCTGAAAGTACAATGTGAAAATTAATCAAATAGCTTATATTTGAAAGTGTCATGTTTTTCCAGTAAAACATTAAGAAACATATTTTTTGAGATTTTTAATTTTATTTCTCAAGTTAATTACAATTGCTCTATTGGAAGAATTGAGTTCTGTGACAATGTTTAACTCCTTATATGTAGTATAAACTTCTCCAGGGGATTATACCTGTGAATTACCAACACCTAGAACAGTGTCTAATGCATAGTAACTACCAAGGAAATGGTTGTAGAATTAACAAACAAATGTATGAATCTTACCTGGGAAATTCTAGGTTTCTCAACAGGTCCCCAGTATTTATTGGTTCCCATTTTAAAATCCAAAGTTTTCTGAAAGTATGTTTGTAGTATAAAGTGGAGGCTTGTAATTAGAAAATTATAATACAACCAAATACTGTAATGAAAGTATTAGGGGAACAAGCAACATGAGCCACTGAAAGGATGAAAGGGAAGGCATTACACAATATAGATAAGTGTAAAGATAAAATTCTCTATATGTAATTTCATGGTTTCACTTTTGGTTAAGTTCTTCAAGTTTTTCAGGCCTATAGAATTACTAAAAGACATTGATAAAAGAGAAATAGACATCAGTGTACTGGAAAAGGAAATCTTAGCACATTGCAATTGATCTTCAGCAATGGAAAGTACTTCAGGGCCAGCACCTTGGGTTTTGATAGGATCATTGAATGAAGCCCATAACAGAACTGGGGATAATAGGATGCTTGCATAAATAGAACAAGGCTAATACTCCTAAAGTGAACTTTTTTTGTGTAAACTTGTCCCTGCACTATGTTGTAAAAAATGGAAGTAACTGCTATAATACTGTGTTCCCACCTTAGCCTAGGAAACATAAATGCTGAGCATCAAAAAGCAGTAAAAGCCTCATCATGCATGCATCATCCCATATGACAAAGACCTTGGAGGCATGGAATTTCATTCTTTTCCCAGTAAATTTCCCCATTGTCAAGCTTGTGTGATACTTGCACATGTGACTAATGAGGCCAATCATCTGACACTGGATGAGGATGATGATACAGGGTCTCAGTTTGGATTCCATAGAAGCAGATTGGAGAAAGAATTGAAGTATCTTAGTTGTAAGGAAACAAAAAGTTGTAGGCAGGGAGAGAAGGGTAGGATAATAGCCAACAAAAGGTATAATATGAAGGAAGTTACCACTGTGGATTGATGAATGGAGCTCAATTCCACAAGGGAACTTTGTGAGTCAGTGCAGTGCATGAACATGAGTTATAACTTTGCAGGGGCAAGAAACCTGGGCTATTTAAATATCAATCATGTTTGCAGGCAAGTTCCCAGGATATTAATTCACTGCTTCTTGAAGCTGACCTGAGTCGACAGAGTAAGCTTTGGTTGCCAAGAAAATCCTTAGACAGTAAGAAGTCTCAGAGAATGCACTGCAATGTTAAGACAACAGGAAATGGGAATGGGGTGAATTGACAACAGGAACTGGGAATGGGGTGAATCACCAACAGAATCTGCCACACAGAGCCAGAAGAAATTTCATCAGAAGTCCATAAGTTAGTGGCCAGTAATTCAGAGGGACTAAGAATGAATGGAATAACAATTTTTCTCATCAAAGCAGCAATGAGATATGGTCAAATATTAGAGGACCTGTTGAGGACTGCTCATAGTGGGAGGATGAAGAACCATACCAGCCTTTGTCTTCTTGAGTGTTTCCTCTACCCAGAGTTGAAATTTTTCTTTCCTTCCTACCACAGGTGGATATTGTCTATAAATGTCATTTTAGGAGTAGAGTGTTTTTCAGCTCCTTGGATAATCTTGTTGTGGAAACTAAGACAACATGCTCAGGACATATGATTAGGTGTGATTTATTAGGAGCCATGTTGTTTAAGAAAGAAGGGGTGTAACTTGAAACCAGTGGCAGGGTGACAGCAAACCAAGTTCTTCATGTGTCCAAGTCATGGCAAATGATCTTAAAACTAAGTACCCCATTCAAAGATTGCCTTGTTGACAGCATCAAAGTGCAGGACCAGATCCTAGGGCAGCAGAAAGAGCTCAGTATAGTAGCAGGGACAGGGCTGCTAATACTGTAAGTTTGAAAAGTGTGACAGTCTCTGTTCAGTATCACCTTACATGCCTTACAATGAGGCTGTGACATTTCTCCACAGCACCTGATAGATAGCATAATCTGGGAGGGCCATTATTCTTCAGCAATGGTTGTTAAGCAGCCTGGCTGGGTCTGTCCAGGACAGCTCCCATGTCCTCCTTGCATTAGTTACTGGACCTTAGGAATCCAGGAGTCAGTGAGAGCATGCATGAGCAAGCAGTTGTTGACAGTCAAATTGTCATGGATTCCAGAACTGCAATAAAACACTTTTAAATAGTTAATAATATGTCCTAGGAGATGGGTATGGGGGCATATTGCTCTCACAAACTGAGGGGAGTTCTGGAGCCTGTCATCAAAGATGTTATTAGAAATATTATACAATAAACATGGTGTAAGTATAGACCAAACGATAGAGCTGGAGAAAGGCATTTTAGAGCCCCTGCTATGTGAAGCAATACTAGATCCTGGGGGAAGAGCAATGGTGTCAAGGCCAGCAGAAGACACCTTCAGAATATGTAAGAAGTACAAAACAGCTTCAGTTTGTTAACTAACCTGGTAATGCAGAGTGAACTAGAGCTCTGCATCAGTAATCCCCTTAGTGCCACAAACATGGGCCACTAGCAACTTACACAGCATCTTGTATGGATGAGGGAGAAGCATATTTTGCTGTCAGGCAGGGTGAGCAGGCTGTTGGCTTCACTGTGAGGAGGAATGACTCTTAGCAGGATGAGTTTTAAGAAATGAAAGTTTCCCATCTAGGGAGATACACTGGAAAAAGGTAGCTCCTTAGAGTGAAGATGTGATGTCTTTAAGAGAATAACTAGAAAAGCTCCTACTCTACCCCAAGGAAAATACTTTTCCTTTGTGTTGAGAAGAGAAATCTGAAAGAAGTGCACCCCTCTGGCAGATGTAGCATGGGGATTTGCATATTGGTGATGGGAATATAGGCAAGATTTGACATCCCCACATCCCCCAAGATGGGGTATTTTGTACAGTGCATAAAACACACAAATGTTCAAGGTGGCCTTCCTAAATTCTGACTGTACTTCTCAGGGTTATTTCACTTCATCCCTGAAGTTTATATCTTTCTTCATGAGCACTATGCTTCCACCCTGGTTAAATATGTTTAAAAGTTCAGACTTTATGTCCATGAAAAATGATTGGGCAAATCTTTTCCAATTCATGTTGCCTTTGGCATATTTAACATACCACAGTGATGTTGTGAGAGAGACAGTTGGCTAAGTAGATGGCTCTTTGATGAACAGAATGCTTCTTTCCAATGTCAGGTTCACAACCTTGAATTCAAGGTGGACTCTGCATTCTCAGAGCAGAAGGAGAAGCAGCCAGGAATGGAGCGTAGTCTAGCAGCGATTCTGCTAAAATCCTGCTGACAGCCTGTGGGGATCATTTGCAGAGGTAAGAGGATGCCTCACTGTTCACAGCCCATTTATTTCCTGGCCATGGTACTAGAACCTATCAAAAGGGGTCACTTGTGACAAGGGCTGTTTTGTGACCCATTCTTTTTCCTGCTGAGCATCAATTTATTGAGGCTCCAGATAGTCTGTGATGAAGTTCAGTCACTATGACCATGGTAGGGTTTGGGTTGTTGACTTGAATTCCACACTAGTAACTTAATATTCAGTGTAACCATTGTGCATATTTATATGAGACTATATATTTTAGACAATTCAATATCTGAAGATTTAGGACCTCTGCTTGAGAGTTTTCAGTGATGTATATTATGAGACAAACATATGACAGGCTCTGAGTAGGTCATGAGGACAGGTGGTTTTCCATTAACTACTTCGTCAGTGTCCAACAGCACACCTCATTCTGGAAAGTGGATCAATCACTTGCAGGTGAAATATTTTGTGACAGTGTGACTCTAAATCACACTCTTTTGAAGTTAGACTTGTAATTCTCCTGTGGCATTATAGATCAGAGCTATAATTCTTATGGTCTTCGGAAGGGATCCTGTTGCCATCATCAAAGTCACCCTGGTCTCCCCCCAAGTAATATAGAGTTAAGATTGCTGAGCTAGTCATAAAAGTGAATAGAAAGTTTCTTCTCAGATACTACATACTCTGAAGTGGTGAAACCCCTACTATTTGCTTTATTCATGTCCCCTGCACAGACTCTTCTTTGTATTGATGAAGCAGGGCTCCATCTATGTGCACATCTATCAAGTCCAGTTACTACACTGGTCTAATATTGATGGACTCTTCAATTGCATATAAATATCCCTAGTTAAATTAAATCCATGCAATGATGTTTCAGACTTCTTCCTCTTCAATTTGTCTCATATTCTGTGGAGTTATACCATAGCACTGATGGTCTCTTTCCTTTTTGTTTGGTTCTCTCATGGCTTCTGTGTAGTTCTTCCACTGCATTGGTTATGAAGGCTTTACCTCCTCAGGCCTTTTACTTCCCCTGTACAGACACACCATCAGATTCATGAGTCATGCCTCATCATCTTTTCCCTGGCCATGTTGGGTCTGGTTATGCCATTGCTATGATAGCACAGATGTGCTTATCTCTGCTCTGTGCTTGTCTCTAGACAAGTATGGCATGCATTGATAGTGAGAGCATCTATCTGCTTTGGTCTGTTCATATTTTCTGTTTACTTATGTAACCAGATAGTTGATGTGGGGCTGCTACTCCTCACAAATTCCATTTGCTATTTCATTTGATGATTCCTCCAATGACATCAGGATGTTCTTTATCCTATTCACATCCCACACCCAGTTACACAACTGCCTTGAAGGTACAGTGACCCTCTTCTTTGCTCCTTTCATGGGCTCCATCCATATTGCACCATGCTAATAATGCCGCAAGTAATCCCCTTGCTCTGCACTTATATCTGAGCATTGATGGCGGTTTCCTTGACCTGGTTCCCATTGATGACCTAAATAGAACATCACACTGTCACTTTGGACAAGGTTTTAATTCTTTTCCAGTCATCCCTTGCCATGGAGCCACTGTAATACAGACGGTGCAACATTCCTTCTTTTTGGCCCATTCACGTAAACTTGCACAGATATATTACTGAACTGGCACTTCTTTCTTTGTCCCATTCACAGGTACTGTCTGGTTATACTTCAATATTAGTGGTGGGGAGATTTTCCTATTTTCTCAGTCCTCACACCTGTGGGATTTCAGAACTTCCATCTGTGCAGTGACAGGTCACAAAGCTAGAATGCTAAGGAAGAGTAGTATTGCAGCAATTGGAAACTGAAAGACTGCAGGAATAAATTTTCTCTTAAAGCCTCCAAGGGGAATGGGGTCCAACCAACACCTTGATTTCAGACTTCAGCCTCCAGAAATGGGTGAAAGTGAAATTTTGTTGCTTTTAGCTACCTAGATTGTAATAATTTGTTACAGCTATAGGAAACTAACACAACCCTGTGATTCCAGGTTATGTTTCCTGGAACCTGTGAACATTATGCAATAGCAGCCCTATGATTGTTATCTGTTATATAACACAGTTGAAACTGAAAGTGAAGATTATCCAGGTGATCCTGTGTGATCACATGAGCTTTTAAAAGCAGAAGAATTCCTTTAACTGGTGGCAGAGGAGGAAAGTAGAAGAATTCAGATTTGAAGCATGAGAAGGATGGACACACCATACCTAGGTTTGAAAATGGAGAAACCATGAGTAAAATAATGCAGAAGTATTGTAGAATCCATAGATGTTATGTAGCTGACATTGAACAAGGAAAAGGACATTTCAGTGCTACAATTACAAAGAACTTAATTTCCCAAAATCCTGAATGGGCTTGGAAGAAGATTTTCCTCTGAACTTTCAGATAAGATCCAAACTTAGTTCAACTTAAGAGAATCTGAGTAGAGAACTCTGTGGAGCCTACTCAGAATTCTGATTTGTAGAAATGTGAACTAATAAATGGATGCTATTTCAACCTGCTAAAGTTTTGGTGATATGCTATATCAATGATACAAAGTAATATGACCACTCTCTGTAGTGGTCTTCTTCTCATATTTAGAGCTTTTGTAATTGCTTCCAGGCTGTCGTCAAGCCACTAGACATCTATTCCATGGTCCTCTCCGGAACCAGATTGAACATGTTGTCTCTGGTCTGCACACCCACTATGATCACCACAATAAATCTTCATTAAATATATACTACTGGGTTTTGCATTTTGCAAAATATAATAATAAGAGGCCCTATTCACTAAGAAAGAGCAATCCCAGAAACACAGTACAAAATCAGTAGAATTGATGATAATAGGATTTTTCAAGTACAGATAAGCTTAAAACCTTTTTGTTTGCATCATGCCATATTTTAATGATATTTCTATAAAAATTTTATTATTTTCTAATAATTATGGGAACTGAAGATATTAGTGATGTGACAGGGAAGAAAAGTTTCAGGAGAAAACTATGCAAATATCAGAGAACTAAAGGACCAAGGGGGACTGAGTGATTTCTTGACCAGAGGAAATTTAGGTGGAGCCCTTTGACATACCAGTGAATATATTCTATAGCTACTAAAACTTGTGGAAAACTATTTGAGATTGACACAAATATCCATGATGGTAAGTAGTAATAGTAGTTTTACTAACATGTGAATATGGTTACTGAGTACAATAAGGCAAGGAGCTAGACACGTAGCCAGTGAATGAGCTAGTAATATTTCCAAATTCTTATATGTTAAGGTAATATTTTTGCACTCTGATCACCATTGTTTACCTGGTAATTCATAAATACTCCTTGTTGGTAAGGTAAATGCACCTTTAGAGGTTCACAGAAATTTTTGATCTCTGACAACATACTTTTGTAATGTTAAAATTATAATGTATTTTATTTTTCCCTTTATGCACATATTTCAACGTCTTCTGGCGCATATACCTACCTATGCTATGAAACTTCAATTTCTCCTTTCCAAACTTGATATTATGTCTATTCCTATTTCTCAGTCTTAGAAGAGTAAAACCTTTTATTTTTCCCATCTGTCAAATCTAATGAGTAAGAAAAATGTCCTTTCAGTTCTACCAGTCAAGGCATTGCTACAGGTCATATATTCTTATTACTGTTGCAGTAATAATAACATTAGTTTAGCATTACCCATAATGTATTTTTAAACTCTTGCCCTTTTCATGGAACTCCTAACCCATACTGTATGTCATAGTTACATGACAATCCAATATCAAGTGAGTGAGATTTATGGAAATCCTCATTGAAGAAATTAGGAAATCCTTTCCTGAGAGACAGATTTTATACTGGACAATTTTGTAAAAAGCAAGTATATACAGATACTGGAAACTGATGAAAACATACAACAAACTGAGAAGGAATTACTTCAGAAAATATACTAAATTGCTCCACCGATAGTGAGAATCTGTGGTATTTTAACCAGGGGCCATTCCTCCAATATCCCCCACCCATATCTCACACCTCCATTTTTTGCTAATCTACTGATGATGAACAAGTCCAACTTCTTGATATGAAGGAATCTGTGCCTGATAAAAGGCTATCTGAAAAAATTTGGGTTCTATTTTGTACTTGCTTCCTAGGTGTGTTGATATATTTACATCAACATAGTAAGGGGAAGAAAAAGTTATAAACCCTATGCATAATAGGTATAAATACTATTTACAGGACATTTACTAAGAAAGGGTCATCACATGTATTTCAAAAGAAATAATATATACATACTGATTACTTTATACTTCATAGATATTAGTCATGGTTTATTTTTAAAAGTAGGGGCTATGTTTGGTAGGAGAAATATTTCTAAAATTTTATGACAGATTAAGTCCTTCTGAACTTGTTCCATTGCTTGTAATTTTGCATTTTTGCTTTCCAGTTACACATAACATTAGGATTCATTTTTTAAATGCTTTTATGAAGTGTAATTAATGTAGTATTGTACAATAAAAAATGCATATAAAGTAACAATATTATATACATATGTTCTTAAACCAAAATTACCCTGCCATTGGCCATACCCCAGTCTCTTGATTCTTCTATATTTTGACCCTACAAGAAATACAAATGCTGAGACTGTGAATTTTCATGAATTAAATGATTGCATAAATATTATTTGAATTCCCGGGGGGGGGTAAAGAGTATGCCACATTTTTTACTGTTTCCC